>NQII01001713.1:21741-52691 GCA_002778355.1 Clitarchus hookeri | reverse complement strand
TTCCTACGCGACGCTTCCACCTGCCGCCACCATTGCTCTCCACGCCCTCGTACGGCAAAACAACTCGCGCAAGTAAATTTTTTGAAATATTTTCTTGCGATAAATAGTAAGTAACCAATATCAACTTTCAGCCGTTCAACTATTTCTGTGCAAGAAATTACGTCGATCTGTTGCTAGGTTGCAACATTGCATTGTTATTGCGTTTGTATACTTTTTCATTTTATAATAAGAATTTCCCCAAGGGAATGAGAAATTTTTTCGGGGTAAAAAGTAGCCTATGGCACTTCCTGTCTCTCCAACTATCTCTGTGAAAAAAATCACGTCGATCCGTTGCTCCGTTGCGACGTCAAAGAGGGACAAACGAACATCCGAACACACTTTCACATGTATACATAAATATAGATAGAGGTAACATCTATTTTTTTATTTACTTTATAACACTAACAAAATACATATTTACATATTTGTCATTCACACGTAAAATTCACTATGTTACAGTGCTCACTGCAAATAATAAAGCATATCTTAAATTTGCCAAATTAACCAAAGTGATGCAGTTGTATCCTAAAGGTCAGAAGAAGTGTGTCGATGTGTCAGTCTTCCATGAACTTCTCCCAGCTCTGCTCCGACGTCCAGCTGAATCACAAACACCGCAGTGCTTGACCTGGAACATCCTGGTCACTGTCCCAAGTACCTTCGTGCACACAGGAACACAGTAATAATACTCTGTAGGCCTACCTGTTCAAAGAAATCCCTGGAAAACAAGTTAACAAATATTGTCTTGTAACTCTACAACTGAAATATTCTATATTTACAAGATATTATTTTAGAAAGTATACAAATTTGTTTATGTAGCTCAGTGTTTAACTTGATTCCTACAACACTTGCTTGTTAGAATTCGACATTAGTTTTACGTATTCCATACTAAGGTATTGTGAAATTCACTTTAATTAATTTGTAGGGTCGTAAAAATATGTTCGGCAGAATTCCTTACAGAATTAAAATAATAATTTACGGTGTAGCTTTTCCCCCTGGCAATAGCCGCTGTAGCTCACCGGATCCGCTAGGACATCCACCAGTCATCTTCGTACACTTACTTGCCAACGCTCCCTCTTCGGCGGTGTTCCACATGCGCCGTCAGCTTGTCTACTTGTCTCGCTGATTCTTTTCGCTACTAAATTTTCTCAACAAGTATAAGGGTGGAAAAAGTTCTATGGCCCATAGTTTTATTATAAATAAGTTCATTTTCTATACGATTAATGATCTGTTGATAAATATTGAAAAAAGAAGTGTTAAATATGATAAAATTATACAAATATCAACAATGGCTTGGAAATGGGTGAAGTTTCATACTTACCACTGTATGTAACTTTAAATGATATAGCAGCTTNAAAAAAACAATGGCTTGGAAATGGGTGAAGTTTCATACTTACCACTGTATGTAACTTTAAATGATATAGCAGCTTATCACAAACGATTAGGCTGGTTGTAATAATAACTGTTCTGATCCGAGAATGTAAGATCCTGATTACTTCACCACCTACAGCTAGATATGAGTTCCGGTGTGAAAACGTTGCTCTAACGAGGTTGATCGAGTTACGACCATGGATCTCCTGATCTTAATTCACAAAACAAAATTCGATCTAGGATTAGATGAAGCACACATTGTGAGTTGCTCTCACTCTTTGGTTTCATGATGCATCTGTTTGTGTTAACGTATGTAAAAATATTAACCAGTATGATTTGAGAATAAGTCTTGACGTATGTTAAATTAAATAGCGTTGGGCCCCACATCCGGGCGCCAACTTAACTTGAGGTATACTGCAGGCTTGTCTAGGCCCCACAGTTGTGCGCCAAATTAACTTGACGCTATACCGCCACTGTGGAAGACAGTGTGGCTTATAGTGTCGTTGTTAATGCCCCCAGGCACAGACTATATGATGCCTGAAGGTTAAGGGGTTTGCAATAATGTAGTATTTTACTGTTTCATTTTGAAGGACGAATATATTGTCTCGAATTTAACACAAATGAACTACATTAGCACTTGAGAGGTGTGGTACTGTAATAATTTGGTTACTCGGATTGACTGCTAACGACTTCGTGATGGAGGGGGGCTTCTCTGGACGGCGTACTGTATACTTAACTCTTGTTGGTATGATGTCAGCTGTGGAGGGTGATCTCCAGCGATGGGCGGCCTTGGCAAGGCCGCAGTTGCTGCCGTCTTACTGTGGTGATGTTCTACTGACGTGGCCAGGGGTCCGAACCCCTGACCTAACTCTCTGCTCGGAGATCTTCAAATGTCCGACTACTCTGGGTGGTAATAATCAACTGACCTCTCTGCACGGTACTAATGAACGGTCCCACTTCTCTGTTAAAGGGGTTTTATGCTCGCCAGCTTCCACTCTTAATTGTCGGCACATATCGCCTTGTGGGGGGAGGGGGTGAGGGTGCAGGACGCAGAACAATGCCTTCCAAAACATGTGTCCTGGTTCCTGAAGGTTGGTGGGGGGGGGTAGTACCTCGTCCCTAGCTTACTCTCGTCAGCTACTTCTCGGTGCGTTTCCACATTGTCCTGTGTTTAGCTAAAGGGGGAGGGGGTGTTCTCGGCACCATTATCCAGCTCGTCAGCTGTTTCTTCTGTGGTGCGTATATTTTGAATTTAGGCGAACTGTGCATGATTATTTTCTATCTCGTGAAACCTTTGCGATTAACAGATCTCACGGCTCTGCTAGAGGCGTAGGGTGGTGGGNTGGGTGGGTGAAGGGGGTGGGGGTGTCATGGCTATGCATCTGCGACACGTGCCCGGCTTGGCAGCACGTGTTGGCCTCTGCATGACCTTCTTCTGCGGGTACGACGGCTGCCACGTGTCTCTCTAAGCCCCTATACTGGTTACACTGGCGGGGGGAGGGGTTGTGGGCCAGCGTCGCTCTAATATTCTTAAACCGTCACACATTAGTCTTAAGACTGGTCTTTCTTTTTTAAGGTGTGTAATCTGACCCAATTCAATGTAAGATGAGCGAAACAATTATCACGTGTAAAAAATAACTAAACTTTGTGACATTAACATTTCAGAAAATGTTTTACATGACTATGGAAATGCAAAATAGTTTACAATATTAGCAAGAAAATCTTTGTACTTTTAATGACAGTAATTTTACATACCAATAACGCTTTTAAAAAAAAGTGTGATTATGTATTTTAATGTGAATGAAATTGTTTAGAAACTACTGATATAAAATATTACTACGCATTTCACCTTTTTTTTTACAAATATACGAGAAAATTATTTAAAAGATGAAAAGTTTGAACTTGTTCATCTTGGTGATCAATTATCATGTCGAATAAGTGCATGTGTATATATATATATATATATATATATATATATATATATATATATANTATATATATACGTTGAATCGAAAATGTAACCGACAAGGTAAAAGTATTTGTTTGTCAATATTTTGAAGTTTTTTGGTCAAATTAGGTTATTTTGGAAACATGATATTTTTAATTAAACGTTATATTCAGCCAGTACATTTTCATCTTCGTGGCCATTAACGACGCATTGATACACTTTAAGTGTATTCCAGCCAGTGTATGATGACTCGAAATAGTTCTGTTGTCTAATTACTAAAATATCAGCACCTTCTACCAAGAAAATGAATATATATCACATTCCAAGTCTATAATTTATTTCTCTCAATTTAACTTATAGGTTGCATACAACTGCAAACAACTGTTAAATCCATATTCATAAATTTACTTATCGTAAATAAATATACCTAGAAGTACTCGATCGTTGGTCATGCACTGAAATCGAATGTTGCAACAGTTTTCTGTGACGATCCTACATCAAGCTTGAAAAATTATCTAGAAAGAAGCAATGAGCTTCTATGATGAAACTGGTCATAATATAGAGACAGCCACAGTTCCCTTCCCCTTTTCACAAAAAAAAACGTGCCTCCAACAACCGTACGTTCGTGTGGCGCACTTAGTAAGAGATAGAGAGATGGCATACGATAGTTACTATATTACAAACAACTGTGACACGGGCACGAGCACTTCATTACAGAGATACACTGAGGAGCCAAATAAACTGGTACACCTGCCTAATATCGTGTAGGGCCCCCGCAAACATGCAGAAGTGCCGCAAGACGACGTGGCATGGACTCGACTAACGTCTGAAGGTATGCAGGAGGCATTGAAATCTGCGCCAATTTGAGAAAGGGTTGCACGTCTGTCACGTTTAATGATTCTCGTCAGTCGTCGTTTGTCCCGTTCGTTCACGAACTTTTTCCGGCCGCAGCGATGTCGAAGATTTGACGTTTTACCGGATTCCCGTTATTCACGGTATACTCGTGAAACGGTCGTACGCGAAAATCCAAATGTTATCGCTACCTCGGAGATGCTATGTCCCATCTCTCGTGCGCCGACTATAACACCACGTTCAAACTCACTTAAATCTTGATAACCTGCCATTGTAGCAGCAGTAATCGATCTAGCTGCCGACCGCATCACGTTACTCTGATTGGTTCCATACCTCTGTTATTTGCATACCCACGCCTATACCAGTTTTTTTGGCTCTTCAGAGTATTTGATTGAACTCACGCCTTTCGGCATGGATTACTTTAATGAGGACATAGCACTCGTACTGCGGAGAGTGGCAGTAAGGAAGGGTGACGGTAAGCAAGCAAACGTCCTGCCGCTCCTGAGTCCCACTGCCATCAGCCAAGAGAGAGACAGAGCAGTCAAAAGAAGGGATATAAGGAAAGACAGACGAGCTTTCTTCATCCTGATTGGAGAAACACAACAACTACAGCTATTTACCTCACTTAACCTATTGGCCTTCCGAGGATTCCATTCTAGCGTTTTAAGTTTTGTTTTAAACTTATATTTGTCCTGTCGTAACCACTGTCCCTTCTTACCCATTAACTTATTTGTTTACATGTACATTCGTATCCATACATATACATCGACCCCTATACTTGCACATAATACGTGCATACACACAAGCATCTTACACTACTTTATTCATATAAATCATAACAGTAACAGTAATAATAGCAACACCAATAACTCTAATCACAATTCATTTCATCACCACTACACTTAATAACGGTAAATCACAATTACCATCAATATCAAAAACACTCTATCTTAATCACAATTATAAGATGTGACATATCCCCTACATTTTTTCCTCATATTATTATTTTTATGTAATTACAGTATATTAGTCATTTTTATGGTAACAGTGGCAGTATCAATAACTCGAGTTACAATCTGTCACCGTTAAACCCCCAATAGTGGATCACAATTACAGTCATAATCAGGCAACCAATCACAGTTTTTGTCACAGTCATAATATTTCCCTTTTACATCATCTTAAAAATACAACAATATCTCTTAACAATAAGTCACAACTATAATCATGATCAAACCTTCAAACACAGTCTTAGTGACATCATGTTTCCCTTTTAATGTCATTTATTTATTTACATAATTAATGCACCAAGTCATATTAACAATGACAGCGGAAATGCTACAACAGCAATAACCTGTAACATAAATGACAGTCATAATCAATCCATAGCAATCTTAGTCATAATCACAACAATTTCCCTCAAAACATAACCCTATCTCTCATCCTTTCCTTTCCTTTCCCTAAATGTTATAATGGTTCGCTCTCCAATCTATCCCAGATCGCCAGTTATTGTTGGTTTTTTAGTTATACTTCTTGGATCTTCTTTCTTCCTCACTCTTCTATTTTTTTAATCCTATTTACTGTCTTTATATTATATTCACTCTTTACTATTTAACACATTCCCATCAGTTTTCTAAGTCATCATTCATTGTCTTAGTTATAATGTACATATCATTTACATATTCATTAATTGCTTCCGTTATTTCATTATCGTAAATCTTGTATAATCGTAAAGGCCATGTTTCATTCTTCTGTCTTAGTTTATTCAATAATTTAGCTCTTTCCCTGTTAAATATTCGGCATTCATATAATAGGTGATCTATATCTTGTGCATTCTCTTGACATTGGCAGGTATCATCTTCTATTTTGTTAATCTTTTTTAAATATGATTTAATTTGGCAATGCCCCGTTATAACTTTTAGTGTTAGTATTTTAATTTTGCTATCATAATTGTACCATTCAGTTATATCTGCTATATATTTCTTCAAATTTAATGCTGCTGTGTCATCACCACTATACTCCTGATGCCATTTTCTAATACTCTCCTTATATAAATGTTTTTTGAATTCTTTAAGGCTTAAAGGTACATCTCCGTTGTTTATTTGTATCCATATACTGTTCCCCATTGTTATTCTCCTGTAGGTATCGTTTCTATTTTCCAGTTCTATTGCTTCATTTATTATTTTATAGATTATTATTCTGTTGTTGATATTATAACCTATTGGTATTGCTTTATTTATTGTTATAACTGAATAGTATGAGGTTGTTGGGGTTAAATTTGATAGTTTTATTAATGCCTTCCTCTGGGCTGCCCTTAATGTTCTTTTTATATGAGTATTATTCAGTCTTGTTTCATAAGCTATGCTTGCATACTGTACTATGTTTACAAAGAGTGACTGGTATATAATTTTCCTATTTTTACTGTTATATTGGTATATTTTCCAAATTATCTGTTTTAGTCGATTAAAAATTGTTGTTACCTTTTCCGTTATATATTTGGTATGTGGCATTAAGTTCATTCTATTATCTATTGTTATGCCTAGGTATACAACACTTTTTTATATCTGATTGGTTCCTTATTGTAGTTGACTGTTGGATATCTTCTGTCGAGGTTCCCTTTTAACATTATTACATGAGTTTTATTTATAGATAGTTTAAAATTATGATTCTCAAGCCATTGATAAGTGTTTTGCATGATATTTTTAGCTTTAGTTTCCAATTCTATTCTTGTGTTTCCTTCTATCAATATCAGACAGTCATCTGCAAATGCTATTATTTTTGTATTATTGTTGTTATTCTGTATTATATATTTATCAATGACCAAGTTCCAAAATGTAGGTCCCAGTACGGATCCTTGTGGACAGCCTCTGTTTGTAGTTCTTTGTATATATATCTGATCTTCTTGTATAGTTATCATGCGTTCATTTAAATAGTCCCATAGTACTTGTTTTATTTTCCTTCCAATTGTGAGTTCATTTAAATTTGCTTTTATATCAGACCATGTAACCGATGAAAAAGCATTGCTTATGTCCATTAATATTGCTAGGATATATTTACTTTGACTTTCTTGTACTATCCTAATTAGTTTTCCTATTGCCATTTCAGTTGATCTATTATTTCTAAATCCAAATTGGTTTGTATGTAATGTCTCCTCTACTTGTTTTTTTATCCTTTTGTATATTATCCTTTCATATATTTTCCCAATTACTGGTAAGAGACATATTGGTCTGTATGAACTGGTGTTAATTTTTGGATTATTATTACCTTTATATATGAATATGATTTTTCCATTTTTCCATTTATTTGGATATATACCTTTGTTGTAACAATCTGTTAGTATTTTTAAAAGGGTTTCTTTAATTTCGTTCCATGTTAATATTATAGCTTCTATAGTAATCTCATCTATTCCCGGAGCTTTCTTTGGCCTGCATAAGTCTATTGCCATTTCCAATTCTTCCATAGTTATTTCGTTTGTATTGGTATTTTCTTCCTCTTGGTGTATTATTATTTAAACTGTTTTATTTTCTTCGATGTTAGGTAATAAATCATTCATTAATGTCTTATATGTTTCCTGAATTGTTGTTGTGTATTTATCTTCAATTTTAACACTACTTATTGGTTCTGTTTTTTTTTCTTCTGGCTATTTTGTCGATTATGTTCCATGGTGTTTTATGAGCTTCTTCATATATAAATCTGGTCCAGGTGTTATGTATGTTTGTTTTTATTTCTATTTTATATTGTTTTACTGATATTCTTATATTCTTCTTTATAAATTTGTTTTGCTAAACATTGACAGCAACTTATGTATCTCCTATGTTTATTGTAGACTTTATTCTTCATTTGAGTTAACTTTGGAGAAACACAACCGGAAACAACCGTATGTCAAAACGACCCTCCCTTACATTGTAGTGTTACGATCTCCTCCCCGTCTTAGAAGGGCGGGAATTAGCTGAAGTTGCTCATCCCCTAAGCAGACTCGGTGATACTGCTGTCCCACGCGAACCCACCCTTGCGGGAGGCAAAAAACCATCCCTCTAGTTGTTCACCCCCAGTAGCCAATACGAGTGCAGACCAGTCAAATGCTGGGGTGGTTCTTTACTACATGCCATGGCGAGTACTTCCCCACTCCTTAATGTCTAGTGTTCCCTCACTAAACCTCTGGTCGCCGTTAGAGGACATTCGAAACAAATATAAAAATAACTTCGCAACACACCGTTAAAAGTTATTGAGCACACTAATTCACCGGGCTAATGTTCACTCCATGATGATGGATAACGTATATAATTTAAAATTAAAAACAGTAGAATCAAGAATGAAAGTTATCCCCTTGCAGTGACTTTCCGGGTGCCGCAACAAACTCACATCCAACACTTCAGTGGTAAAGTGAGCACTTTTGAAGCCTTAGTTATTTTTTTACTGTCAGCCCTTTTTTATCGTTCCACCACTTTTCAAAATAATTATCACCATGTAAGTAATATACACAGCCTACGAAATAACACTCCTGCCACTAATTTCGTAAGATACCGTTAAGAATATGTTATTCGCATGAGAATTTGTCGTTTACAGATGCAATCTTGAGGTATTCGTTATACACATTCATTGGTATAAGTGACTGCAAATAATTAGACACCTGTGAAGTAGAAACCTTAAAAAAATATTCTTATAAAATGACCACCTACAAAAATCATATACTGGTGAGCAAAGCAAGACTAGAATAATATTCCCAAAGTTTTAACTTTTTGATACTGGTAAGAAAAAAGCGGGCATTTACTTTGCGGGTATAAATGTGGATATTTTGGTTTGCGTTCATTTTAAATGCCAGACGCTTGTTTTATTCAAATGTTCACTTTCTTCGCTATAAACATCGTATCGTAAGAAGTGAACAACGTTATAATTTTCTCTTAATATTACACTGTTAGTCAATGGTCTCGTAAATAAATTATTACATGTACAAAATATAAAAAAAAACACATTTTATTGAAAAAATTTACATCGAAGCACAACATATCACGATTTAAAGTCTTTTTTTTTACAAAATAACATTTTATGCGCATTGCACATGACACTTTTTTACACAAATTACTTCAAAAGTAAGAAAATTCATTTTGATTGTCGCAGAAAGTATGCCTGGCAGTCTCCCAGCATCTCTAGGAGAGCCAATAGCATTGCGTAGGAGGCAGACATAACCTCACTTGGAGGCGCGAGATATGACGAAGCGTCGTGTTTCGTGTTTTGGGCGTGGTACAGCTTAATCTGCGATACACCGCAACACGCAACAGGCAAGCATAACAGCTGGAGTGGGTGGTGGTGGATTAATTTTGTTTCCGGTGCGATTATGCCACGGAAATTTGTTTACCACGCGCCGAAAGATTGGTAGGGCGCTGTCTCACCCAAAGAAGGAGATGCCCTGCAAAACCAGCATCACAAGGCATCACAAGGCATCGTTCAGGCAAACACATGCTTAAAACAACGTTAGGTTACTATTTATTAGAGAGGGATTATGGGGACTTTGGCACATCGGGACCTGGGACCGGAGCGTCGCAACTGTTCGTGCTCTGTCATTCCGGTCGGCTGGAGGCAATAATGGAACCAGATGACCTTGACCTTTGACCTTGACCTTTGACCTTGAACCTAGTGACATTTGACCTTGAAACCCAAAAAAATTGCAAAAATTCATTAAAAATGATACAAAGAATTATTAAGAAATTTACTAAAAATTAATCAAAAACTATTTTTTTTTTATTACAGACCACGAACATATTTTACGCTCCGATACCAGGCCCCGATGGGCCAAATCCCCATTATTCCTCTACTTATGTACAAACAAAGTTATTCACAGATATGTTAGTCAAACACGTAGGTAAATACAAACCATGTCACATGCTGCGTAGAACTCAACAGTGAAGAAGAAGAAGCCAGAACTTTAAATAATTCGTAAATCATAAGTTTAATTACAGAATCCAAACCGGTTGCCACTTTTATTTTCTTTCCCAAAATATTGTTTAGTGTCATTCACACTCGTAACTGCCACGCAAGCACAGAGGTTCCTTTACACAAGCGAATTTTGGTTGGGTGCATATTTAAGTCAACATATAAAATTGATAACGATGCTTGTTAAGGTACGGCATCCACGTTATACGTTTTTATTGCAGCATTCACCACAAATTCTATCATTCATCCAAATCATGTGGTGAAATATAAAAGAACGCTATAATTTATAGCAAAACCTGCGAAATTTCTATAAACTGGCCGGACATAAGAAAATATTTTTAAAAAAGGACATTTTCCTGCTTTTGCCGGATGTCTCATTGGTCTGACTACAGATTATTGAATTATTTCGTTAAGCTTTTTAAGGTCATGAAGCGAATGTCTTTCTCTGCTACAATTAGTGCGTCCTTTGGTCTGTCGGGTCTCTTTGTCATGTCTTCTCTGACGTCACGCAAAGCGTATACAAAATATAAGCTGCCGGATTTGAGATCCTCGAAGGTGTCCTAACCTGTACACTTCGGAAAATGACACCAGAGCAGTGAACATCGTGCGATATTAAACGTCTCTTTCTTCAACCGTTTCACTTAGCGTTCAGCTAGTTGGTTTCTTGAAAGCTGATTGTGATGACTATGTTTAATTTTTACGTACCTTTTCGTATTTTAGTCAATTTGCATATTTTTACTTGCACCCGGTAGTTCAAATTGAAGTCAGTTTAAAAACTGGTTCTTATTCACTTCGTTATTTATTTATTATTTAATATATATATTATAATTCAGTTGATATTTACTGTACAGTACTGATGAACATTTCGCCTTCGGTAATTGCATCCATTTTGGTTTCGGGTTGCCAATGCACTCATATCTGTTTACGTTTCCCGCTCGTTTTACGGACCATGCATTCCTCTTCTGTAAGTCACCTTACCATGGGGGAAACCTTATACACGTTTGCGTAACAGTTGTGTGACACATGGCACATTGCATAATCAACAGGGGACAAGGGACACGAAGTCACATGGTCACGTGAATCAATCAGTGCTCAGTGTCTTAAGATGACGGATTAGGACAAGTCAATCGCACCTCTGCCCTTACAAGCATTGCCTGGCACGTATTAACACGATCAGTGGCAACAACCATAGGATACACGATTGTGCCTAAAATGCGCACAAATAGGAATTAACTACACAAATAATACCCACGTGTGAACTAGGCTTTGCTCATAAACCTTTTAGGCCTCACCGGTATTTGAACCTGCCTTGATATTCTCACTGGAAGAAAGAGTGATAATTATAAAATCCTACCGTCATGACCTTGCACTAGGGGGGTGTTGTACTCGTCCAGAAAATATATGTATTTTGCGCATATGTTTTTTTCTATTTAATAATAAAAACACAAATTAAAGAAAAAAAATGAATTTTTTTTTTACATGTTACGTTTCATTTCGAACATTTTATTATTATATCACATGTTAGAAATATTTCAGAATTCGTTCACACTAACTGTTAACTTTAGTTGGAAATATGTTGATATTTTTATGGCGTCAAAACAGTGCAAATACGTTTCCTTCAAATGCACGATGAGAGATAATTATGTTAAGTTGTCTGGTAAATTTTCGAAATAAAATTGGCCATATTTCAAAACTCACTTACTGACGCGCCAAGTTTAGCAGTTCAGACGTAAAGTTTACTTATTAATGCCAAATTAATCTCAGCTGAAACAAAACTTAACGCTCAACTTCTGTTTTTCCCGAAATTTATTTGATATAAGATATACGGAAATCTCCTCACACAGGAATTATCTTGTAGTATCTGACTACCTTAAAAACCGATTCAGCTGTTAATCTTTGATAAATGTTAGGACTGTTGCCTTAATTTCCATTTCATGTATTTAATTTTTTTTTCGAGCTATCGAGACATTGTTTTGCTTTTGTTATATATTGTATTGGTTGAACGGTTATTAACTACTTTTATTATGAGTGATTCCTTTTGGGTGGTCAAAAATTATAAATCAAATCGGGCAATTAATTTCAAGTGAGTTCCGAAACATTATTATTGTTACTATTGCCCTTATATTACAAAAATTACTGAACAATTGTATAAAATAAAATAAATGATACAGATAGGAAATCGAAATTGATGGTGAACATTTTTCTTTAAAAGTGGATAATTCCAACTAAATTACAAAAAGCTTCAAATGTCTTAACTACAGAAGCAGATACAGCTGGAAGAAGACAAATGCGTAAGAAAGTTTCACGTCACCCATCGCAGATACCGGCGACGTAAAGGATGAAAAAGTATTCGTAATGAAATACCATTTAATAAGCTGTGCGAGAAACAACTACACTATAGTTACATATGTACACAGAATCATCATTTCCTTTAAAAAGTAAGAAATCAAAGGAAATGAGCAAGAACAGTTTACAAAAGAAAAACGTGTTAATCACACGGAAAACTAGTACTCGTTACTCCATTTTTGTACATAGGTTCCAACGTACCTCCCAAAAGAAAATAAAGTTTAACGTTCGATGAGAATATTTTACAGATTGAGAAGAAAATTTCTTAGTGTAACATTTTAATAATAGTTTTGGTATGTACAGCAAAATCGTGTCTTCGGGTACGGGATGAAGCAGCATAATGGTGATAAACAGGGAAGGCGGGATTGTAGTCGATGTGCGTGTCTAGTACAGTGTCTACTCTATGAGACTAGTCTACAGTTCTATTCTACAGAGTCCAAGGCGTGTTTGTATAGCTTGAGCATGCTTCAGGCATGCGCCAATGTCCCACGATGTTCGGGATGCGGGGAAATGTACAGGGTCGAGTTGAAGTTCCAAGAGATGGAAACGCTGTGCATTCGGGTTGCTAACTTCCTCACCCACAACCAAGCCCTTTAGCATTCCTTCCGTTTTAGAATGGTTTCGCTGCGGTATCCATCACTGCAATATATTTTCGCAGGGACTATTTTCGAAGTTCAAAGGTATAAAGTCTGAGATTTATCAAAAATAGAAAGATTTTATTCTAAGCGCTTGAGTGACAATCGACGTGTTGTTAATGTGCTAGGTAGAAATAACTTTAGCCACAATTAACGTGTTCGTCACAGAAATCTAACTCTTAAACTTGTCATCTACCTAGAATACTGATAAGATAAATCGAACGGAATCAAGCATATTATTTGGTTCAGAAAGAAGTAAAAAACATTGGTAGTTTCATAAAATAAATGTAGAATATAGTAGAGTTTTAACTGAAGCATATCTTGACGGTGTATTATAATTACTTGTATAAAACTTTTCGTTTGGATGGGCATTTTTGTATACAGAAAATAGAGAAATGGGGATTTTAATTACACCTTGAACTAAATTTCATTTCCATGACGACAATGTGCATTTGAACTGTTCCCTAATAGATAATGTATGCATATTTCAATAAGTATCGCACAGATACAACGACGAGATTTAGTTTATAAATGAAACAACACACTGCACACTGTGTTAAAGGGCTATTACAATATGCCACCTGTAAGAAGGCCAAACCCTTTTTCTGATATGTTTATACGTATAATTTTACATCGTTACTCGACACTAACTCGCAAACCTATACGCGTTTTAAAATCAATATTTCATTAATCTTGTTAACTGTAACAAACATTTTTTAAAAATAATATTACAACGGTTTATATGAGACAGACGTTAGTTAATTTGTGAAGGCGGATTCTTGATTATAAGGTTGTATTAATACTATCAGTGCCAGAAGATGTTGAAAGACGTGGATATCTGTGGGGAGCTCACACTGCTATCCCAAGTGTGAAAGAGCTAAGCTACTCGCCAGAGAGACTAAACGGCTAACGTTTATCAATAAAGCGTTTTGTGGTAAGCTCAGGTCGGAAAGTGGCGGTTAGATGAAACAAAGGCCAGTGATGTAACAAGTTGTACGGCACCTCGAGCGTGACTCTGGTTATTACGATCCCTTAAACGCCGGTTCCTTGACACGAGCTTCCAAGTATTCTAATTCCTTGTTGTGAAAACCGCATTTTACCGCGTGGAGTCGAACAATAACAGTTCAGAGGAAAACTGCTATTAATTTATCTCCGAGACGTTGCGTTGAAACGTAATTTCAACGATGCCATGCAAACGTCGCCGGGTTATTATAGAATCGTGCAGCTCCGAAGATTGGTTGGCTGCTAGAGCTGTGGTTGTAAGTCTGGCAACGTCGCCGTGTCACAATCTGATCTGGTCGAGGCTCGCTCTAGCGACTCCACGACTCTTTCGGTTTCCGAACTACACGTAAACAAATAAAAATGAAAAAGATTGTAGGCGTAACTAAGGGAAGGGGAATTATTAGGGCCTGTACCCCCCCCCCTCACTTTTTCAGAAAAAATTTCACAATGATGTCCAGCCAAAAGACAAGTATAAAAATAATAACAGGTACAAATATATTTTTTTCCCCAGATACATGTTTCTGTAAATTGAATATTTATTACCTTTATTGTTCGTGAGTTTTTTTAGTGTGCCACCAGTGATATGTGACAATGCAAAATTTAAAACTGATTTTGGAAACGTATAATATTTTTTAGAATTAACTGATACCAATTGGTAACGTAAGTTTACTCATATATTACATGGACAAACAATGAGTTTTTAAACAGGCTATCTGAAACGACTACAAACGGTTGTGAAATGGCCAACATTTAGTACCCGAGATTGCTCTTGATTGGCTGATATATAGCCTACTGTCTAGTTGAAACTTGTAAATTTCAATTATCGTGTCTAGCAAAAATGTATGTCCTACGCAAACGTAGTGGCCCCTCTACCTGTCGTATGGGTTTCATTGTAAACAGTGTGTCTGTTGTGATGTATTACAAACTGCGGAATATTTTAATGTAGATCTTTACTTCAGGGCAGAAATGAAAGTGTATATTTTGTTGCCCATCTGTAAACTTGGTTATTGAAACATAGATGTGATCGCTAAAACATGTCAACGTCAGCAAAAGTAGCTGTGAGTATCCGTTTGTTCAGGATATTTACTATTGTGAACAGTGTTTTTAACTACAGGAACAATGCTGTGTCTTTATTGAACATCCTGCTACAGTCGCCGCTCGAAGTCCTGAGGACACACGCGCAGCTTGTGCATTCTGTCTTCCATCACCGTCGCTGTGTTTCCCTACGGCCGGAAGTAACCTTGAGGGGTTCATTTCTTTTATTGGGGAGACCAGTTAAGCCCTGCCTACGTGCCGAGGGGCGGCCGGTGGTGTAGTGGGCACACTACCTGCCTCCTACCTAGGGGAACCGGGCTCGATTCCCCATGGTTCGTGGGAATCGTGCCGGACGATGCCGCTGGTCGACGGGTTTTCTCGGGGATCTCCCACTTTCCCCCAGCCTTGCATTCCGGCGCTGCTCCGTACTCAAGGCCTCGATGTTACCAGCCACCCAGATCTATCCCCTCCACTCCACTCCACCTACATACCGACGCAGTGCGAGTAAAGGCTGTTCATGGTAAAGTGAGCACTTTTGAGCCAATAACGACATATCCTTTCAGTAATTTTTTATACTTTAACCATCTTTCTAAACTAATATTGTCACGTAAGTAATAAACACAGTGTGTATATTCCTCCGCACTCAGAAGTTAACGTCTAACACTACAATAAAACGTATTGCTCGACTATTATTCCAAACGAGAGGGTTTTACAAACGTGCTCACTGCACCGCGAACAGCGTGTATCAGGTAGGCCGGCAGGGCGAGCGAGAGAAAGGGAAAGACGAGCGAGTGACTGGAGCACGCAGGCTGCAGCGCCTCCGGCAGATCAAGGAGAGGAGCAGGTCTTCGTCCACTTTCCCGCCCGATAGGGCGACTTCCGGGTCGCTTTCGCGGGCGAGGCTGCTCGCGCACGGCGACGCAGGCCAACTACCCCCGCCGCGCGGGTCCAGCGCTGCCAACCTCGCCTCGCTTACCACAACAACGCCTGCGGCTAAGTTATGTCTGGGGCCTGGTGTTTGACGTCGCACCGCGCGGGGCCTCCTTCGAATAATCACTCTACGTATTCAATTCCACGTCACCTGCACAAAAACATGTCGATTAGAGACAAGTTTGCCGTTTGTTGTCAAGCTAACAAATATCGATATTTTATAAGAGAAATAGTATCCTGTTCACATCTCCATTTGACTTGAAGAGGGCTGGTTGGTGCCAAGGAGATTATATACAACCTCCTTAGTCGTTGCCGTGCCGCACTATACCAGCCCATCCAATGAGATTCCTCTTTCAAACGAACTCGAGACACTACACTTACACTATCTAATGCTCTGCGTAATTGTCATCATGATTGCTCGTATTATTTTACGAGTTGGTTTTGCATCGGCATGTGACAACAGCAGTTATTTATCAGGGGGGTGGAGGAACTTCATAAGTCAAAACGTTTGGAGGGTCTCTTTGGATCAGAGGCCTTGGGGAAAATTTCCTCATTCGTCTCCGCTTTTCTTTTTGCCTGCCGCAAATATATAGCTGTATACTTAGTTATTCTTTAATAAAGCTCTGACGTTATGGGATTTTGAGATAAGCAAATGGTAGAGTCTAAATAACTGACTTTTCCCAATATAATATCCCCTATTGCAAAAATAGTCTAGTAACCATCAAAATATATCATTTGCGCGCATTATGCTTCAATCACTATAGAAAATTTACTTTGCTCTACGATTGAATAATGAACCATACGTACTTTTCAAGTCATGCGCGAATAAAATTCTACACAGAATGTAAATTAATAGCATTCTCGAAAAGCTGAAAAATGTATATGGTCTACAGTAATTCCTAATGGCATTACACCTTTCTGAAGGTGTAGCCGAATCACAAACTTATTACAAATATTACAAAAAAATTTAAACATGTAGAGAGTCTATCAATAATGTGTCACTATACAAAGATCTGCAAGCACTGAAAAATGTGTCCCTGTCATTAAATTATTTATTGGAGGTTGCTACTTTAATTTCACACAAATTTGTGAAGTGAAAGTGTGACGGGTTTTAAAATGGCTTTCTTAATCAGCGTGGCGAACTTCGCAAAACAGTTGTTTGCGTTATTACTACTACTCTGAAAACCGCAGTTTGCCAATAATTCGTGCGCGAAGATAGAACGGAAACAGTGCGATGCTTCGCAGGTAGGAAACAATCGTCACATTCAAGTGGATAGACCGTAGCACCACACGGGAGTACTTAATAAGCTCCCACACGGAGAGTATGCTTTTACGTAAGTCTCATCCAAACTCTACAATGTAGCGGTGACTATTCAGGGAATCATGTTCAGAGACAAGCATGCCTACAGTTCTCGTGAGTGTGGGTCAGTATAGGCTGCTCACGGTAAAGTGAGCACTTTTGACGCCCTAGTTACTTTTTCCTTTCAGCCATTTTTTTTTTATTCCTTAACCGCCTTTTTGAATAAATATTGCCATGTAAGTAATAAACACAGTATGTATATTCCACCGCATTCTCAAGTTAACGTCTAAGGCTAAAATAAAAAATATTTATTGGTTACTATTCCAAATGAGAAAGCTTTCAAAAGCGCTCACCTTACCGTGAATAGCCTATATCTGCTAGTAAGGCATTCTTCATCCCACATATGTATTTACTCGTGGAAGCATACTAAATACGCGCATCAAGAGCTGCAGCCTAGTCATTGAACCATATGTAGGCGTACCTGCCGGGCGTCTGGCTTCTTTATTTGATGTAAGTCCCCAATATCTCTAGAATGGCAGTACTTTGATAGCAGAGAAATGCACTTCTGTGAACTTAGCTCGCTCTGCAACTCGAGGACAAGAAATTTTTGAAAATTCGTTTGAAGATATGCAATAGCATTACCTGAGGTCAAAGCCTTCCCCTTTCTCCGAGTATTCTGAGCCAATAGAAAACCAGTAAGACAACGTGTGCCTAAATTCTCATTTCGACAGCAGCCAACGAACCAAATGTTTGTGTTCGTTCTCACCTACAGAAATTTCGCGTATTCTTACGTCACGAAATTTAACGCGACACCACGATAAATACCAAACGATTTACCGTAATACATCCTCAAGGACGCATGTCACGCTTAAGTAAAAATTAGTACCATGTTTTTACGACTTGCATTTATGACCAGTCTGCTCGAGCAGTTAACAAGCTTTACTTTCGGTCAACAACGTTTGCAATTAAAAATGGCACTCTTAAGGCACAATTATATGCCACACGCCGTAACAGGTTCTCAGATTAGTGATACCGGTTATCTCTACAATGTAGAGGTTTATAATTTATTGAAGAAACGCGCACTCGAGAGCAGCCTGGAACGTGGCAACCCGCAATGCAGCGTGCTAGGGGTGATGGTGGGAGGGGGAGGGGAGGACATGCAGACTACTGCCTCCCTGGGGAGCCAGCACTTACCAGGGGATCTGCTCGGGGTAGCCCTGCCCCAAGGAGAGAGGCTGTCCTTGTCCGAGAGCTAGTCCGCTCTGTCCTTGCACCTGGCGAGGGACAACACCAACACTGTCATTGTCACTGTCACTGCAGCTCCACACACACACACACACACACACACGCACACTCGCTAACACAGACATGCACATCACCTCCCTCCAGACGCTGGCTGTCGGAGAGCTTCGTTCCCCACCCTTACCTCCCCCCTCTATGCCCCAATGTTCGTGGGTAAACTTAGAGAACATGAGATACGTCACTACACCGTTTTTGACTGCTGGTCAAAGGGTAGAAAATGTACTGTTCAGGACTGATGGAAACGTTCCTGGAAGGAATTTGCTTTAACTTGGCAGCACTGAGTTGTAAACACGGAACCAATATTTGCACATGACTTCGCATACCTCTGGCTAAGAGGGAGGTAGAAGAAAAGGTATGTATGTGAATAGGTACGCAGGTAAGTTGATAGGTAGTTAGGCAGGTAGGTGGATAGGTAGGCAGGTAGGTGGATAGGTAGGCAGGTAGGTGGATAGGTAAGCAGGTAGGTGGGTAGGTAAGCAGGTATGTAAATAGGTAGGCAAGTGAGTAGATGGATAGGTAGTTAGGAGGATAGGTAAACCGGTAGGTGGATAGGTAAGCAGGTAGATGGGTAGGTAAGCAGGTAGGTGGGCAGGTAGGTGGGTAGGTAAACAGCTTGTAAGTAGGTAAGCAGCTTGTAGGTAAGTAAGCAGGTGAGTAGGTGGATAGGTAAGTAGGTGGGTTATTAGGTCTTAACGTCTCGGCGACAGCAATATCAGTAGGGATGGAGCACGTTACTCAGAGAAGGAGTGGGGAAGACGAATGTTTGGATATATTTCCTTGCTTCAGGGAATGGCCGATTCATTCCCTGTTTCAGCTTCTCTGAGTAACTTGACCCGTCTCTGATGAGCTTGCTGTCGACGAAACGTTAAGCCCTACCTACCTGCCTAACGAGTTGGTTAATTGGTCAAAGACATTTCTCCTGAAACACAGTAACGATACGAAGGAGCAAGCCGCCTGTTACTTCATCCACGTGTGAGGGGGCAATAAATACTCGCCGAGCGAATGTGCAACCTGGGAGAAAGTGGTAATTTCATCGCCCTGTCTGACGACCTACTTCTCTGCTATCCCTACACGGATCGCACTGCAGCATAGCACAGGCCAGCGAGACGAGAACTTTCCATCCGCGAGCTTGCGTGCACATCTGGCACGCCACGGGGTTTTTAACTGCGGGAGATTGGCACCTCCAGTTATACTTCCATGAACCGAAGCTAAGCCGGGTTCCGTTACCTCCACAACGTGCAATATGCGCTACAACGTTGTTCCGAACCCTCGCTTCTAGCGCATGAGTGCACCTTCCGCGTCATCGTGCTTGGGCCAACCTCGCCACCAACTGCATGTGGTGTGGAGCACAAATGCTGCGTGCATGACGTCACGTTGGCGACGATTGCTGGTAGGAGCATAACGCAAGTTAGGTTGGAATGCTGAAGGAGTTTCAAAGTCAAAAGTGCCCTCAAGTAGTGTAGACGTGCATGTAGAAGACGTATTCGTGTAGTTTTCAGAATGGCTAAGATACGTTACATATACAACGTATATTAAGGCTGCTGCATAGTGAGGCAAATATCGATGAAGCGCATGTAAGGCAATATCGCCTCTATGCGCAAAGTTGTGAACTCGCTTGCAGTGTTCCCTCCATGCCGCTGGAACTATGGGTTTTTAAGCGGTGACCCTATAATTTCACTGGACGTGACGCAACATTGTAGCAAAGTCCATTTCACTCTTACGTCGTAGATGTGCATGAATCCGTTTCGTATATTTTGAGAAAGAGCAGTCTGAGAAAGCCGTTTCCAGCCGTGTTGGAGGGCTTGAGAATGATGTTTCCAATGTACGTGGTGCGCGATGTCTTGAAAGTACTGTACAGGAAACGTAGTTCAAGGCGGTCGCCTTAGTATTTAATAACGGAAAGTAATGTTAAAGGCGTGCTTGTTTGTTTACAAGACGTGCAGAAACTGTCTCTGTTTTTGTTCGACCAACATGACGAAGTAAGCGCACGGTGGTTGTTCCGTTCCTGTGTGCAGTCAAGTACGTATTAAGTAACGGAACGTCGTGGCGTGAGTTTTCTAGCCGTTGCATTGGTGCAGGTAACGGAACACAGCGCCAGGTGCGAGGTGCCTTCCTCCAGCCAGTCGTCCAATCACACACACACACACGCCACAAGCAGTCGCACCAACCACGTAGCTCATCAACAACAAACGCTCACAGTCAGTCACGCCACAGTACTTCACAAGTCTTGATGACATCTCTAGACTAGAAAGTAGCTAGTTCCTAAAGAATAAAGCGTGCTGAATTTCGTCACCCGTTACAAACTTTCGGACAACTTTACTGACTCTTACAGGAGTAAGTTCGATCAAGAGTAAATCAAAATGATTAATGATGGTAGACAATATATCAGCAGTGAATGCTTTTTCGTTATAACCATAAAGGCATTAAAAATTATCATGCGTTTCGCTTTTTTGATTTAATGACAGTTACATCAGAATAATATTTCAAACATATTGTAAAGCAGGTTTCTGGTATGAAATCGGTATTTAACAGACCGTCAAAAAGGTTAGTTAATGACCTTAAAATACACTATGAAACACACACAAGAGGAACTAATGGTAACTACTAAGAAATAATGTGAGTATGATTGCAAACATGCGCCAATGATGAGTGTGATGCAGAGTCTCGCAGTGAAAAACCACTGCGACGCAAAGGTGTGGTTAAGGACCCGGTGGGAAAAGTAAGGCACCCCCTCCCCCATACCTTCCTTTTCCCACCGGGAGTGGAACATCAGAAAATTCTTGCTGAGTCATCTAGAAGCGACGGCAGGAGTGTCTCTGAGTTTCCAGGAGGACTTTACTGCGACATTCGCTTGGGCACAGCACCAGCGTTCATTTTCACAGGTCACTGAAGGAACAGTGGTTTTATTTAATTGTATTACACGTTCCAGTTTGAACCTGAAGTGAGATTGCGGCAACGTATTCGATGGTAAAGACGGTATCCGAAGAAGACGCACCAGTGTATGCTCTACACTGAAATAAGCGAGTCCTCTGTATAGCTATTAAACTTACTTATTACTCTGGTGATTCGACCTCACAAATTTACCAGAGCTTTCTAGTATTCAGCAGTTCCCACTGATCCAGGAAGATCATATGAGTCACCACGAGGTTCAACAAAAGTAAGGGAATCCTCGGTTAGAAGTATTTTGTTGGTATAAATAATTATATTCTTACTGTTTCAGTTATTGAACACCTACTTGGTTTTGATTCAATAACTACGCACCTCCAGAACTACGGGCGTTTCGAATGCCTAAAGGGGAGAAAACAATGATATAATTCGGTTGTATGGAAATCCTATGAGAGCAACGGTAGAATTTTAAAAGACGGAATGGATGGCTGAAACGTACTTGTGAATCTAACAAATTTTTAAAACAGGGTCGTGTCTGTAAATTTAAAAATAAGTTTCAAAATATTTTTTTAATAGACTATTGATCATCACTACAAGCTCTACTGAGTCATCTGCAGTTAAAAAAAAAACAAAATTGTTCAGGTGCTATTATGTTTTAAAACCTTCAATTCTATTAATTATCTCTTTGTTTTCTTGGTATCATTCCAAAGTGCTTAGAAATCCAGCACAGCTCCAAGTTGTTACGCCGCTCGACCTGTTCTTGTTGGCTTCATACTTAGACTACCATGATCATGTTAGAGTTTATGATTAAGAACCCTCCCATCTAACAGTCAGTATTGTTGCATGTCGCGGCTCGGTGTTTCCTTCGCGTGGGAAGGCGCCGAGAGCGGGAGGTCAAGTTTGTAAAGTTATACGAAGCGAGCGGCCTATCATAAAGGACGCCGCCGCACACAACGATAAACTTATCGCAGCTCGCTCCTCGCTCACCCTGAGAAGCTCATATTTCTCCATTCATCACGCAGGAATGTCGTCGTCAACACCAATACCTTTCCCAGAACAACTTGGATTGCCGAGAATGTTCTAGACGGCACCTACCTCAAGTATAAATACCGCGTGCGGGCCTCTGAGGGGACAGTGATTAAGAGCCGAGAGTTTGGCGTCTCGCGCGACCTCAAGCGACAGTTGGTAGATTCCGGAGCGGCGAGGGACGACTGCAGTGATCTGCGAGAGTGCGTCTGTGAGCCTGTGTGCAGTGAAGAGTGGGACTGATCTACGGAACTGTAGACTGGATGCGTGAGTGGAAAGACATTCGGGACGATGGAAATATACAGTTTTAACTAAACGTGTGGAAGAAATGGGAACAGTCTAATGGGCATTAGCAAGAGTAAAAACTGCGATAAAGAATTTAATTGAATTGGGGATAGTAACTAAAAATTAAGCTCAATAAGAATAATAAGAGTTAATAGGACGCTCAGACTGCTAAATAACAGATGTTTGACTGTTTGTAACATTGCGAATTTAGTTTATTTTATTTTTAAGACCTCACCACCTCTGGTACGCCCCTCGGGCATTCTTGTAACACTGGTCTCAGAAGTGGGATGGAGGCATTTAATTGTTAATCAAGTTAGGCAGTAGGTTTGTAATTAGAGATTTTAGGACTAATTAATTAATATAATAGCTATAGGTGAAAATAATTAAGACTGTGGTTTACAATTATCACAGTGAATGTTAATTAGGAAAATGTCTGCAGAACTGGAAGCACTGCAAACATTAACTGAGGGGCTAGGTATCCAGATGGTTAGTATGATCGCAAGTGTAAATAGCTTGAAAGATTATGTAAATAACCCAGTTAGTACAGTAAATGATTCTGTAAATACACAATTTAGTTCTGTAAAATAAGTGTGAATGAAATTGTAAATATCCGAATTAGTTCTGGAATTGAAACTGTAAATAGTTTAAATTATAATGAAGACAGGAAAATTGACTCTGTTAATGAGAATGTAGACAGGAAAATAGAAGGCATTTAGTGAGTTAGTGAACAGGAAAATTGACAGTGTTAATAAAATAACGAACGCTGTAAACGACAGGATGGACAGTGTCGGTGAAAGGGTGGACAGTGTCGAGAATGAAGTGAAAACAAGGAAATAAGTGCGATTGAGAAGGAATGGCAGGAATTTCTTCAGCGGCGGGATTCACCTACCACCACATCGACAGCCGAGAAAAGCGAGGTAGCAGTGCGACACGAAGCCAATACAGCAGCCTCGGAGGAGAGCAAGAAGATCTGCGGCGTTGGTGTCGCGCAGGACAGCAGTGGGGAAGGGGGTCTCAACTAAACACGCCCCTCACGATGGACAGACCTCTTGGCGGGATCTCCAGCGGCAGTTTGAAATTGTCGCCACGCTGAATGGCTGGGCTAACTACCTCGCCGCTGCACTGAGAGGCCCTACACTCAGTGTACTACAATCTCAGCCGGAGTGACATTGACTAGAGTACCCCACGCTGTTGTCGGCCTTGGAGCTAAGTACTTGCGGCATGCCCACCACGCCCAACTGCGAAGCCTCGCCCAGCGACCAGGGAAGCCACTGCAGGAGCTATGACAAGACAATGTGCGGCCCTCCCACCTGTCTCTAGAGAGGGTGCCCCGAGGAGGCACGCGACATCATCGCCGTCGGCTTCTTCATCGATGCCATCGCCGACACAGAGGCACGACAAGCAGAACCTAGCACCGTAGTGGTACTACATAACTACATATGCAGTAGTGTAAGTGATGTCAGTGCATTCACACCTATCTTGTTATATACCTCGAGGGAAATAATCTCGTAGATAGGAAATATTTCATGGAAATGAACTATGCCAAATATCTTTTTGTTAATGGAAAATGTTTTGTGGTTGAATAATTACTAGAGGGGATCTTATTTTGTATTCCGTGGCAAAGATGTTAGTGCTCAATAAAAACAATTCCATGTTAATCACAGAAAATTGGCAATATGAATTTCAGTATCCTTTTCTTTTTCGAGGCAGGGTTAAAACTCTCCATAATTGTCCACTTAATTCCGCACTCAAACAAACACAAGTCTACGACATAGCAAACGTCAGCTATAATGACGCCACCGGTAATTCCGTATTTAATTCGACACGTATAGACCGCCCTGTTTTTCATCCAGCTTGTATGCCTCTCACTGCGGTTTCGAAGATAAATGAAGGTTTGTTTTACATCAAACATATCTTACGACTGTAATTCACAGGAATTCCATAAAACTGACATTTCTCCCCGTAATAATTAGTCGCACTTTTAACTGTTAGAGGGTTTAGTGTCTCCGCAAGCACTCACTGCCATACAATTCTGCGCAAAAAGAAGGAATCTTCGATTCACACTACATTTCTTCATCAGTGTAATGTTGCTTAAAATAATAAAATAAATAGTTACAACGACTGCTTAAAAAATCCTGTTATTTTACGGAAAAATTATGGAAAAATTTATTTAGAACCCATTCGTAAAAATACGGGCATGTTGATTTTTCAATAACGGACTTTCCGTAAATTCCACAGTACTTTCCGTGAATTCACGGAACCTCTCCTAAATTTGCTAATTAGTTTTTCTGTATTTACAATTTGAAAAAAAAAAGTTGGGAAAGAGATTACTGTTGGAAATCTTTAATATTCGTTATGCGGGTGTTTTGCTATGTGTAAGAAAGAAATGTAGAAATATTAAAATACATATTTCATCCTGAAGCAAGATTTGAACACGAATGAGAAGTGCTGAATTCCCGCGAGTATGAGGGGCTCTCGTTGTGTGCCTCAAGTTGGCGGGACATCGTCCAAACGCAACTAAATCACTGTTCGGTTTTCGTAAACTAGCGACAATTTTTACGGCTATGTGCTCTTGACATACGGGAACGCAATCCATAACGACTGAAAAAGGAGCTGAGCTGCGTAAATACGTAATACGGAGACATCTCTGTGTTTCCCGTAGCTTTGGGTTTCGGGCAGTTATCGTTTCCGCGGCAGTTAGGACAACCACGCCAATTGTACATTTTACTTCAAGTGACAAAATGCAGCAGCGAACACCTGCAACAGTTAGCAGTAGCTAAAACAGTGAGACGTAACAATAAACTGGAAACGTTATGTACGTCACGTTAATACAAATGTCGTTTTTAATATTGTGTCTTCCGATCAGAAAGTCGTAGGCTACTGGTAGAATTCTTCTACTCCCGAACTTTTGGTTCGTGTTCAAATCTCACTTCAGGGTGAAATGTGTATTTAAATATTTCTACATTTCCTTTTTACACATAGCAAAACACCCGCATAACGAAAATTAAATATATCCAACAATAAGCTCTTTCCCAACTTTTTTTTTTTTTTTCAAATTGTAAATACAGAAAAATTAATTAGCAAATTTAGGAGAGGTTCCGTGAATTCACGGAAAGTTTTGTGGAATTTACGGAAAGTCCGTTATTGAAAAAGCAACATGTCCGTAATTTTACGAGTGTTTTGGATAAACTTTTCCATCAGGCATGAACCAGACAAATGCTGTACTGTTTGTGGTCCGGCTATAGCGAATTATGCTCAAATTCCCCAACATTCTACATGGAGGGAGCTGGTGTATGTATGTATGTAATGAATAACTGTGTGAGAATATTTGTCCTATCTGAGTGAAACCATTTTTTATAAGTTTATAAGTTTATAAGTGTGGGGAATATATACATGAGCATTTTTATAATCCCTACATTGACGTAATATTCCTGTTTAATGAAGTTCTTCATTTTTAGTATATTTCATTTTTTGTTCAATGTCATAACATTTGCATTAATTTGTCTGTTACTTCAACTAGTAGTTTCATTTGCATCGTACGGTGAGACCTCTGTTACTGCGACCACGAGGGTGTGGCTCAAGACCGGAAGCAAAGACAACCAACGAGACTATGGCTGCGAAAACCTCAACTATTCTATCACCGAAACTTGTTGTTTTATTTAGAAAAATTATTGCTTATTTTGTAATCTCTAAAAAAAAACAGGTTAGCGTCCAGCATAAAAAAAACTGCGAGCTGTGGATTCCGGCAAGTTTTGCCCGCCTGGTTAGGTATCACTAGAGACGTCTATGATTAGAACAGCGTCGCAGCTGAAGTAGTTGTTTAAGTACGGAACTGAGTGGATAGTCGAGTGTGGAGTGCGAAGGGGAAGGTCCCTGGAGGCCCGGTAGTTAGGGAGGGTCATACCGCGCCGGCAGAGGCCCCGCCAGAGGAGGACGACGACGACGGAGGGTAGCCGCCGAAGGCCGCCGAGGCAGACGCCCCTCCACTGCCGCCCCCGCCAGCGGCGTTGTTCTCGCAGTCGGTGTTCAGCAGGTTCCTGTTCTTCTCGATGTTGAGGCGGTCCAGCTGCGCCACGTACCTCGTCTTCGCGTCGATCGCCTGGTTGATCTTCTGCAACAACCACGCCGACACACGCCTCAACACTCTCCCTCCACCTCGACGCCGCTGCATCGCCAAACTAACCAGGCAGCTCTGCCGTCGGTTCTCCCGTAGACTGAAGATCAGGTAGACCCAGCATCCGCCTTATGCGCATGTACCCAACATTGACCTACCCCAACCATACACGACTGTCGAAGTCACGTGGTCAACAGTGATGAACATGTTTGTCTATATCTTAACTTTCAAATGCCAAGTACCTTTACACCAATACTTCTACCAATCTGAATTTAATCAAACTGCATTACAAATTGGTTAGAGGAAGTATACAAACACCTCGAAGCACTTGTTTACTAAATAGTGTTCTAACCTCAAATCCAATCCACGCCGTTGTTACTAGCCGTGTTGGTAGAAAAGCAGTTCAATGTTGGGACACGGAAACTGGTTGTGCGCAGCCAGCGAGATCGCTCTACCTGATCTTTAGTCTCTGGATTCTCCAAATAGCAGCTGTTGGCTGTTCACGATTAATTGAGAATTTTTAAGGGTGTTGGCAACGAAAAAATGCGTTATTTTATATTCGTACCACAAACTGTTAAACTCGTAGGCATTACCTGAGAATATTTTTTCCTAACATATTTTTTTTGCATTGAATGGCTTTTTGCAAAATAAAATGTTAAAGTCAAAATTTTCCCGTTTTTTGTAATGTATAAATAAAATACAGCAAACTATTTGCTGAAAAGTTAACAAGGGGCTACTAAAAGGTATTTTTTAAATTCTGTTAAGGCATATTCAGCAAAAGTTACTTAACAAAAATTCAGTAACAACCACATATCATAAATTTGGAAAAAAAAATTCCTTGTTTTCAACAATTTTTTGAAATTGCGAAAACATCTCCTTGTGCGGTTTTATAGGCGTGGTAAAGTAACTCTTGGCAACTTTCAAAGTTAATTATCTCATTTCTGTACGTAAGTTAGTTTTAATTGTTTGCAATTTGATAAAATAATGAAATTGTGATTGTTTTTTAATTTATTTATACCAAAACTATGCGCTAACTGTTTTCCTAGAAAAGAGTAATTACTTATTATATCTAAAATTTGAACTCTCTGTGTTACAAATATAAGACAACGCATTTTTTCGAGGCCAACGTCCTTATAATCAACCTTTGTAAAATGTCACTGTCCCTACCTCCATATACACACCTCAAAAAAAGTTTTCCACCACCGTGATAACCGAGTTACTGATTTGCTCACGGTCCAAGCCAAAGTGTGTGATGAAAACATGCAATGTCGATACAGAATGCCGGGCCTGTAATTTGTAATGTGTCTATTCTCCCAGCGAACAGGCTTCATGAACAATCAAGTTACAAGTAGAGCAAAACTTTATTTGAGGCGTGTATTTTAACAGGTACACTGACTGCCAAGCACCCTGTTAAGTTGGTAACGGCGGAGGGAAAGTAGTTCCGCGTCTTAAAGATGAATTAAAAGTATCAGGCAAACAATTGTAAATACAAAATTATTTTTTTCTGTTTCTGTTTTTTTTATGCGTGTAAATGTAAGAATGAGCAAATTTGTAAATATTTTCATTCCTAACAGTTTTACAGTTTCGCTTGACCGACGCACGAACAAAGTGACCAAGCTCACGGCAATGTTAATTCTACACTTGTTGGAAGAATACACAACGTGCATACAAGTAGATCTTAAGGAGGGATCACAAAAGTGCTCAGTTAATCGTGAACAGCCTTTACCCATGTACAGTTCTAAAGTTATGATATCTTACAAGTTCGTTGCATTTCTAGCGTTTGCAGGGACGATCCTATATGTTTTGCTGAAGGAACTGTATTCTTTGTAGTGGAAAATACATACATAGTTCAGAAAACAACCGAAGGCATGACCACAAGAACTCTGCGTAAAATGGATATGTAAAGAATGAAAACAGTTTCATTGCGTTGTTTTTAGGTCAAACAATGAAGCTTTGTCATGACCAAAACGACTGAATCACGTAAACGAGAGTCGAAGTTTCTGTGAATTTTGCAATCACATGCTTACACAAACATGTTGTCATCGGCAGTATGGTTTATAAACCTTAGATCAGAACGTGTAAAAATTTTAGAAAGCTACGTAACTAATAAGTACACCCATAAAAAATTTGAAATAATGTATTAGAGGATCTGCAAACATATGTATGTGCAATTAGTAAAAATTCAAAATCTATTTGCAGCATACGTTATTATTGTTACCTTAGCCATATTTGACACAGTATATAACTTAATTATTTTGGAAAATTTTATTTTAAGAAACCAGCAAAACTATTAAAATTTACAGCCACTTCAAAAACAGTTCAAACATGTTTTTTTTTTTCATTCAAAGGTAGAAATATAGACTTAAAAAATATTCATCAAAGTAATATGTTTTTTTTTTGTATTGAAATTTACGTGAAACAATTTCTAATAATTTTTTGCGATGTTTCTAAGAGATGTTTAGTAAACAACAGTAGTAAAAAATTATTTTTAAAAGTTGACTTAAGTTTAAGCGGAAAATGGTTAAATAAAGTGGCGTGCTTACCCCGAAGATGAGATCGAGGAGGAAGTTCTTGATGCCGAACTTGGCGTTAGTAACATGCTCCACGGCTCTGGAGCTTCTGTCAGACTCTCTGTCGTCCGCCTGGTTGACCTGCGTGCAGAACATTCCGTACATTCACCGCCCCTGCATGCGGAGCATCCCGTACATTCACCGCCCCTGGCATCGCTGCGTGTGTAACACTGTACATTCACCGCCCCTGCATGCGGAGCATCCTGTACATTCACCGCCCCTGGCATCGCTGCGTGCGGGTCACATCGTACATTCACCGCTCCTGCATGAAGAGCACTGCGGTAATGTGTTGAAAATAAACTTTTACAGTCCCAACAATAAACACACAAATATTGGATTCCCGCCAATTCCTTTCCAGAGATACCTCATACTCGTAACTCTACACGCTTCAAACCCACAATTTAGGTAGCTACATTGCCTCTTAGCCCACGATCTTAGCTGTCAATACACAAACACAAAAAGTAATTTAAGTATTTGTTAGAACAAAATACGAATTTGACATAACGAATAAAAAATAGGTAACGAACGATATTAATATATATGTGATCTTGTATCAAGAATAAAGATATATTGCCGTTGGTGGTTCAGTTAACAGGAGTTCCAGTTTACTACTTACTCTGAGAGTCCGTAATGGGGTTAGGAACTATGTGGCTCCTAGGGAGTTAAGAGGTCACAAATTTTCATATCGATATTTTATCCCAGTGGTTAATGGAGAGCTTCAGTGTATCGATATAATTAAAAAGGCGACATTATTGAAAACAATGTTACTAAGTCACCGGTAATATCGTGAATATCGATATTATTAAACTAGCAATTATATTAGTATCATAGGTCAGAGAACACAATTTTTTATCTATACTATTGATTTCACTTAAGTTTTAAAAATCGAATGGTATATTAATAATAATTGTTGTTTAAACATGATCACTGTCACAAATTATAAAAACCAGGAACATCTATAAAATAGCTACACGATACCGACGTATTGTGTACCCCACTGTGCATAACTGATTACGGTGTTGCCGAAATATTGGTTCAGTTATGTTGGGAGGGGGGGACGAGGTGCGGAGGGAGACGAAGAAATGTATTCTCATCCTGTAAATTTAATGAGAAGCCCGTTTCACAAAATACTGGCATCGGCTTCGATTAGGAAAATTTTGATTGCGCATATCACAGCAGGAAACTGACATGCAGATATTTTCAAAAATAGTTTTTCCTTCAGTATTTAATTTCTCTGGTGAAGAAATTCTATGTATGGTAATGGTCGTATCCGATGACAGCCTGTTGACCACTCTGCGGTCGACTTTGGTGAGTCCGGCGGCTGTGATGACAAAAGGGCTCCTGTCGGGACTTCAGATTCTCCGGGAAATGACGAAGACAACCC
>NQII01001713.1:0-21510 GCA_002778355.1 Clitarchus hookeri | reverse complement strand
CTGTACATTCACCGCCCCTGCATGCGGAGCAACCTGTACATTCACCGCTCCTGGCATCGCTGCGTGTGTAACACTGTACATTCACCGCCCCTGCATGCGGAGCAACCTGTACATTCACCGCTCCTGGCATCGCTGCGTGTGTAACACTGTACATTCACCGCCCCTGCATGCGGAGCAACCTGTACATTCACCGCCCCTGGCATCGCTGCGTGCGGGTCACATCGTACATTCACCGCTCCTGCATGTAGAGCACTGCGGTAATGTGTTGAAAATAAACTTTTACAGTCCCAACAATAAACACACAAATATTGGATTCCCGCCNTAGAGCACTGCGGTAATGTGTTGAAAATAAACTTTTACAGTCCCAACAATAAACACACAAATATTGGATTCCCGCCAATTCCTTTCCAGAGATACCTCATACTCGTAACTCTACACGCTTCAAACCCACAATTTAGGTAGCTACATTGCCTCTTAGCCCACGATCTTAGCTGTCAATACACAAACACAAAAAGTAATTTAAGTATTTGTTAGTACAAAATACGAATTTGACATAACGAATAAAAAATAGGTAACGAACGATATTAATATATATGTGATCTTGTATCAAGAATAAAGATATATTGCCGTTGGTGGTTCAGTTAACAGGAGTTCCAGTTTACTACTTACTCTGAGAGTCCGTAATGGGGTTAGGAACTATGTGGCTCCTAGGGAGTTAAGAGGTCACAAATTTTCATATCGATATTTTATCCCAGTGGTTAATGGAGAGCTTCAGTGTATCGATATAATTAAAAAGGCGACATTATTGAAAACAATGTTACTAAGTCACCGGTAATATCGTGAATATCGATATTATTAAACTAGCAATTATATTAGTATCATAGGTCAGAGAACACAATTTTTTATCTATACTATTGATTTCACTTAAGTTTTAAAAATCGAATGGTATATTAATAATAATTGTTGTTTAAACATGATCACTGTCACAAATTATAAAAACCAGGAACATCTATAAAATAGCTACACGATACCGACGTATTGTGTACCCCACTGTGCATAACTGATTACGGTGTTGCCGAAATATTGGTTCAGTTATGTTGGGAGGGGGGGACGAGGTGCGGAGGGAGACGAAGAAATGTATTCTCATCCTGTAAATTTAATGAGAAGCCCGTTTCACAAAATACTGGCATCGGCTTCGATTAGGAAAATTTTGATTGCGCATATCACAGCAGGAAACTGACATGCAGATATTTTCAAAAATAGTTTTTCCTTCAGTATTTAATTTCTCTGGTGAAGAAATTCTATGTATGGTAATGGTCGTATCCGATGACAGCCTGTTGACCACTCTGCGGTCGACTTTGGTGAGTCCGGCGGCTGTGATGACAAAAGGGCTCCTGTCGGGACTTCAGATTCTCCGGGAAATGACGAAGACAACCCCTCAGAGCCCACCGCACCTCCCTCCCGGGGGGTGATTCGGCGTGGCGGTCGGATACAGGAAGCTCACGAGTGCCATGGAAGTTGAATGGGAGCACGGGAGGATCAGGTGAGCCCCATCAGTGGTTCTCACTGGTGTACTGATCAATAGAGGTTGGACTCGTGCTGGCAGTGGTTGACTCCGCATGCTGGAGGAGGCTCGGAGATATTCCCCCTCTTGTTGAAGAGCCGGGCGGTGAGCAGGCATCTGCTCCGGTGGCGTCCTGTGATGACGTCAGGGGTGTGGGTAGTGCTCCGGCTAGACCAGACGCTTGGTAATCTGAGTAAGAGGATCTCAGGCCTTGTGGTAGGACATGCTCGGTGCGATCTTATGAATCAGATCGGGGCTTCGGATTTGGTCAACTTGGGTGAGCGCTGGTCATGTCTGCGTTGAGGGGTCGTGAACCCCTTCTTCCCCGCCGACTGGGCGGCCGGGGTGCGGAATGGCCTCACGGCTAAGAGCGCCTCGTTAAAAAAATAAGAGCATGGCTGTGATGACTGTGTATCATACTTATATGTTATTTAATTTCTATCCCCTATCAAAATCCACAGGTAGCAACATACAACGCCCCTGAGGATAATCGGCTTCATAACTTTTTCCTTGTGTCTGCGAATAAAGAGTGAGCGCGGGCGAGTGTGAGGAGAAAGTTAGCCGCACGTGTTGTGAGGAGAGTGCATGGAGGCGCATCTGGCCACAGATGATTTTCACTCTCCGCCCAGTCATTTCTCCTCATCCGGGCCCTTCTCCTCAACGCTCTCGCGTCTGCGTCACACAGCAAGCAGCATGGACACTCACAAGCAACATGGACCCTCACAACCGCCCGCAGGGCGCTATACCCATTCTTTTATAGACACTCATATCCCGTTTGTCTTAAAGAACTCTCATTACCTTGCCGATTTTAATTTCCTTTAGTCATTTCCTTCCTTGTATTTCGTTGTCCCTGTTCCATATTCCGCTCCTATAAGTTTTTTTTATTTCCTGGTTATTGTCTTAGACTAGCGTTACAGTAAATTGTTTATATTCGTTGGTATTGCTGTTTCAATTGTTTGTTTTTTTCATTTTGGGGGATTTGAATATTTTTCCCCCATTGATTTGTACTTATCGATGTTTCTTTTTTTCAGTTTCCTTGGAATATTTGCACCCTTCAGTTACTGTGGAAGAACGATGTTTCGTTGATACACATGTATTCTGTATTTCTATGAATTCACTTTTTCTCAAATTGTATTCGCACCTTTGTAATTGTGTCATTGTTCTTAATAAACCAACTATTAAATCTAAATCAAATCACAACAGGGGGTTGGGGTGGCACAACGGTTATAACCACTCGTCTCCCTGCGAGGTAAACCGGGTTCGATTCTCAGCGGGGTTGATCGCGGACTTTCGCACGTGGGAATCGTTCTCCAGACGATGCCCCGCTGGTCAGCGGGTTTTCTCGGGGATATCCCGTTCCCACCGCTCACTCGTGCATTCCGGCGATGCTCAATACTCACTTCACTTACCCTCATGTTAAGAGCCGCCCAAATCTCTCCACTAGTTCGAAACCAATCCTAGGTTCGACCCATTTTCTGTAGTAAACGTGATGCACCAGTTAAACTTTACGATACCTTTTCTCCGAGGGGCCGCGGTGCCTGAGCGGTTAGCCCGCTCGCCTCCTACAAGGCGAACTGGATTCAATCCCTGGTCTGGTCACTCACGGATTTTTGCACGTGGGAATCGTGCCGGGCGATGCTGCTGGTCGGTGGGTTTTCTCGGGAATCTCCAGTTTTCCCCACCCCTTCATTCCGGCGCTGCTCCATACTCACGTCCATCGCTCTCATCGGCTCTCAATACCTCGCTGTTAAGAGCCGCCCAAATCTCTTCACTCACTTTTCTCCGATTTCTCGTACTTAATTCCGAACATAGACTTCTAGAGAAAATTCTGAAGGAATAACCAGCTTATCTGTGTTTGTACAGTGATCAGTTTGTTTTCCGTGGGTTTTTTACGCGTGCATTTCTGGCTAAAGGTATATACACTACAAGACATAACTTTTCTTTGGCTGACTAGTTATAAACACACTGTCCATTTTGACGTCAAGTTGAGACAAACGCTTTCCGAATCGTGATATTTTAATTTTCCGCTGTCATAAAAATAGGCAGTGGCTTAATTTTTATGGAAAGTAGTTTAAATATGGCCTAGTGTTTAAAAGTATTCCGTGAATTACGTATCAGATCTTCGAGCCAAAAAAGAAACTGGCGTTTCCAAATACAAGTCAGTCTCGAGTATCAAAGTTTCAACAGTTGTGTGAGTCGGTTCTAGATCATTACCGAATATTTTCTCGGGTCGACGTTAGGCTTCATAAGTGTCAGAAATCATGAGTCAATGATTACTACAGCCGTTAGTCAAATTGACGTACGAGATACTATATGCTGGAAGACCTTTGCTCTTCACGAAAGTGTATTAAATCAAAGTGCTGTTGTGTCCATTGCTCAAGCTCCTGTACTGTACTCAAGAATAAAGATGAAGCTAGAGTTGGGTGATCAAATATGGTTGTTTCAAAAACTAGTTGATAGTTGTGGTGATATTCATGTTCTTGGTCACGTACAATTTTTTTATGCATCTTAAATAAAGTATAATAATATTTCAAACTGTTTAAAATTACTTTGTCATACAAATAATTTCCAAAAAAAAGTTTAACTGCTTTTAATTGCTTCGGGCATACTCCATTTCCCTTTAACACGCTCGAAAACAGATTTGACCTTGAACGTAGTTGCAAGTCCGAAAGTCCTTATCGGTTTCCCCGGATGTACTTCCGGCGATAATTTAACATTGGCTATACGGAGCTCACGTCACGGCAGTGCCTAGTCTTACTGAGCACTGCCGCGGAGTTTTCATTGGTCCGTGGTATGCGGACCTGGTCTACCGCACCGCGGTTGGTTTCCTCAAGTGACTTTCAAGCCCCATTCTAAGCAAATGACAACACTCTGATGCCCTTACACATTCACTGATATTCAAGGCAAGGAAGATGTGAGTCGCCTGCACCAACCTTATCACTGGTCCACGCTGTCATTGGGTACTCTCTCTCTCTCTCTATCTCTCTCTCTATCTCTCTCTATCTATCTCTCTCTATATATCTCTCTATCTATCTATCTATCTCTATATATCTCTCTACCTTGTAACATTCATTCTGGTTGGCTGTTAGTCAACAGAGTACCGAGTTGATTTTTTCCCAGTCAACTCCCCCTTTTATATCCACCTTGGCATACAATCCACCCTATCTGTCTGTATAAGTAATTACTATAATCCTTTTTTTTTCTTCAGTCAAGAAAATTATTGTTGTATTGTAGCATTTTTATGCGATCTTGATTAAGACTAGCAAAATAATTAATCTACATCTGCGTTAGTTTTCTTTTCAAGTAATTTTCGCAGTTGATTAGCAACTTATGTGATACTGTCTGGAAGACTTCGAGCCAATCGTAAAGCGCGCAGGTCATGTTACGACCTGCCACTGTGTTATCAAAGACCAATGAACGGTGACACCTGCTTGAGTACACAAACGTGTGTAAAGCCTAACCGACAAGTCACTGAACTCGTGAATGTTTCCAAATTCCTTTTATTATTAACTTGCTAACTGTCAGTTTTTAAGTAAAACAAACATATGACAGGTAACCTATTTAATACATTTTGAGAGTATTTAGTAAGTTGTTTCAAAACTTTATTTCGGAAAAGAAATCTTAATCTCGTTACAGTAAGCTGTTTCCTTTTCTTTCAAGTTCTAGTCTACATGAATTAGGAAAATTCAAGCTGTGTGGTGGGGCCGCTATCAGCATAACGTTTTTATAACGGTTTTGCACTGTCACTTCCATTCAGTTAGTTTTCTTTCTTAATCGAGTAATGGAAACCGTTGTCGATAAAGAAGTATCGTTCTTGAGTTTATCGCTTCTTCCTATTATTCCAGACGTTTATTTTGTCTTTCTTACAAATCTTCAATCGTCTTGGAGGTATTCCCGATTGCCGTGATACTTTTAAGATCTATTTAGAAATAATGTCGAATAGAAATATCGACAAACCAATGGGATAGTTTACAAGAAAGAAAGGAAGAATTCTGAGAGTGAACATGACTGCTTCGCTGGAAGGGAAGGCGATAGAAGGTGCGACCAGGAGACGAGGGAGTGCCATTGACAGCGCGCAGAATACAAACACGGGGACGAATGAGATGCGCTAACAGAATGGGAGAGTGGCTGACCTTTAAAGAAGGGGGGAAATGCCGACTCACCGTGTTGATCTCTCTCGCCACTTAGTGGTTGTGTGTGTACACGCCGAAGACGAGACTCGGCGAACAAACACACCCTTGCAGCGGCAGGTGGTGTACCGAGAGACACATCTCACAAGCTGGCCTCCACACTTGAACGACGACTGTTTGATATTACTTAGTGGTGTCTGCTTACGAATAGCTCTTAAGGGGAGAATATCCCTACCATACTTGGCTTTATTTTGGTTTCACCGTAGTTTACTTTTCAGATCCAATATTTAAAAACGAACACTGTCAAGGCATATGGCATATGTTCACAGATATTTTAAAGTCCACAATATTTTGCCCGTATCGTTATTTTTGTTGCATCTGTAACCGTAGTAATAATTTTGACTCATTATTTATTATTTTTCAGTCACTCGAGAGAAAATGCAGACTGACATCAGTCCATTCTGGTTTGAGGAATACTGTAAAGTAGTTGTGTATGTAATAATAGGGTTTGAATATTAATATTAAATCTCAACATTACATTATAAAGATATATGGTGTCAAAAATACTATAACCTTAAGAAACTTTCCACAACCCGATACGAGTTTGTTTTCTGTAATGTGTATTTTTCGAGAAATAAAAGGGCAATAAAGAATGTTTTCTTTGCGGTAAAGAATGTTATAAATAATGTAGAGACATGCAGTACAATTTGTTTAAAAAAATTTCCTCTGAACATTCCTTTTGAGGTATGTTGCTGACGAAAAGTCTGCACATCAGTCACAATGAAGGCTAGCCTGCTAGCATGCGTTTAAATATTTTCACGATAAACAGATGAGGTGACAATTGACAGCTAACGTCACTATTCTAACCCTGCTGGCTATATATAAGGTCGTGTCGGAATTCTGCCCAAATAAGAGATTTCCATACTTACCTTCAGCTGTAAAGTTTCTAGACACCAGAGTTGTCTGAATTCGAAATGCAGTTTCCAAATATTCTGCCCTCGGCAAGTGAATAAAGTTTTCTTCTTACTGAGCAGATTTGTTGCTGAGAGCTCTAACTTTCATGTTAATTAAATAACCTGAGTTATCAAAATCAAAACTCAAACAATGTATCACCAGTTATGTTTAACTGTTACAAACAGTGTTAGGTCACCATTTTGCAAACTTCTCAAGGTTCTGTAAATGAAGTATATTTGTCCCACCATATAGCACAGCAGTTAGACTGCACATAAAGTGGAAATATCTCTTCCTGCTCGTAGACATCAGCATACGTAGAGGAAGCTTTCTGTTCCGTGAGCACGAGGTCATACGAAGTGTGTTAAAAAAATAAGGTGACTTTGCAAATTTCGAGGGCTACGTACATTCGATTATCGCTTGTTTGTATTGTTATGTTGGTACACATGTCCCCAACATATGTTGACATTATCAGCCATTTTGCATTGTGAGTTTGTTTGTGACAGATATAAAGGTTAGACGTGTTTTTTTTGCTATCGCAAACAATGGATCAAAGAATCTGTATTAACAACACCGTAATCATGCCTCAGCCACCGTATTCACCGGACGTGGCCCCCTGCGACTTGTTCCTGTTCCCGAAACTGAAGAGACCCATGAAAGGACGGAGGTTTGCCACGATTGAGGAGATAAAGACCTGGGAGACTTCAATGCCATACCAAAATGCGCATATCACAAGTGCTTCGAGGATTGGCAAAAAGCGCTGGCACAAGTGTATTATACCTGAAGGGGATTACTTTGAAGGGGACAAAATAGATATTGATGAATACGTAAATATTTATCGAGACAAAGTCACAAAATAACAAGTCACCTTATTTTTTGAACACGTCTCGTATATGACGTTACAATTGAGGTATCAGTGTGTCCGTTAAGAGTGGGTAGTTGTTCAAAGTTTCATTCCAAAAGTGATTATTTAACGGCGAACCAGTATTTGGGAGAACCCGGGTTTGAATCCCGGTCCGGTTATCCTGACTTCTGCTTCCCGTTGTTTCCCGAAATCACGCCAGGCGAATGCTGGGATGATTCCTTTCTACAGGTCGCGGCAGATTCCTTGCCCGTTCCCGCTTCTCTGAGCAACTTGCTCCGTCTCTAGTGGTCTTGCTGTCGACGAGGCGTTAAGGGTCCCGCCTGCCTGCATCGTTTATCTCCTTTTTTGGCCGAGAAGCACGGGAGCTATAAGGGTTACACTGGCACGCGCTACAAGAGCGCCATCGCCTCTACGCGCAGGGCTCTGAACTGGCGTGCGGTGTTCTCGTAGTTCTGCGTCTACCTGTGGAACTTTCAGCGGCGACCCTATTATTTTATTGATGACAAGTTTGTAGCAAAGTTCAATACAGGCTCCTATCGTAGTTTGGCTCGTGTCCGGGTAGTATGTTTTAATACATGGCAGTCTGAAAAGGCTGTTTTTAACTATATAGAAGGACACAAATATAATATTTACAGGATGCGTGGTAACTTTAAAGTACCATTCCGTCCTCGTCTGGGGTATGATGTCTTTTCGTAGGAAAACATGCTGGAGGCACGTTTAATAGTGTCGTCAAAAAACTAGGATTTCAAACAATCTGCAACACATCTGCAACAATATGCTCCACATATCTAAAGTCTGTCTCACGTACGAGTGCAGGTTTTTGACAGTTCTGAATTCAGTTCTGTTTACAGTTGTTTCTATGGTTACAGCTGTGTCTCCCCCACCACATGATGCTTTACATAAACATACTCAGCTGACTGTCAACATCCTCTGTATATCAACAGGAAGTATTTTGTCTTGGAAATAACGGTACACAAGACTACTTTCAGATCTGTCAACAAAGTGCACTCGTTTGTGAAACAGTCTATAGTATAGTAATGTTTGACTCTACATGACCTACTGATGTTTGTCGTAATGGGTTGAAAGTACAAGCAGAGTGTCTTTCAATGGAGCACTGTAACCGAGTGTGCAACATGCACAAATCATTCAAAAGTAATACACACTAACAAAATTGTCAGTAAAGCGTATGTCATGACACAATAAAATATTTTTCTAGGGTTCATATATTTAAAATTCTAACATATGAATTCATAAGAGTTTTTTTTATCGAAATTAAAGGCGTGCCGTATTTCCATTCTGAGTAGTTTTAAAAACATATTTTGCAAAAAAAGGTTTTACTGAGCAATACTGTAAAAATAATTAGGCCGATTGTATGAAAAGAAAATTAGTAATACTGTTTACTTTTATTAATTGATTTTATCGACATCCATTTCAGCCACGAAAGTTATAATTTTATAACCGAAAAGGTTGTACATAAAATAAATCATAAAAAAATATTTGTTACCATTTGTACCAATATGTTCTTACAAAAATCATGGTAATTGATCTGATTGGCATACTTGACCAAGGGCGTCAAAAGAATCGGAAGGGGTGGGGGAAGGGGCTATTACCCCCTCCCTTTTCTTAAGTTTCATTAAGGGGCGCCCCAAGAAAGCAATGCGGATCAAGATTCATACTTTATTTATAGTCACTAAAAAATGAGTATCAACAATAATGTTAAATAGTAATGTTTATTTCGTTATGGTAAGAATTTTGTGTCAAATATATGAATAGGTAAAAATGTGTGTGTAAATACTGATGTTGTTTATTTCAAAACTAAATTAGGGAAGGGAATCTTTTCCAAGCACCAGAGATATCATATTCTCTACAATACATTAAATCCCCACGCCCCTCCCACCAAACCCCAGAAATGATCCAACGCCCTTGCACTAGACGAAAGTTTCTACGCAGTAGGTATGTGTGTTGGTTTACCTCGGATGAGGGCTGGAGGGCGGAGAGCTCTGACCGCCCCAGCTCAGCAGGGGCGGCGGCCGCCATCTTGGCAGCCAGTAGGGCGAGCAGTATGCAGGCTGTCCGTCTCATGGCGGCGAGGGCGGCAGACTGCAACACACAGCACACACCTGGCGTCACTATACAATACGTGTAGCGTGTGTGTGGATCACAGTGGCCACGCTAGCTATGCACGACCAGTCTCTTTGTCCCGACATTCAACTACCTGTCTGCCAATGCGACTGTCATTAACTACGTGGATAGGGTTTGAGGTTGGAACAATGCCTTTGAGACGTTCGTGCACTTTCAACGCAATTACATCAAAATTCAAATTGTTAAAAGTAATTTATCGATACAGTTAAGGTATATACAAACGCGTTCATCACTGTTGACCGTGTGATGACTTTGACATTTGCGTTTCTTTGGGGTAGGTCAGTGTCGGGTGCATGCGCAGAAGACGAACAATGTTCCACCTTACCTTCAGCCTACGTCACAACACGCCGCCACCCTACTTCACACCCTCTCCTACAGAGGGTGGATACCTTACATCACAAGTTCTTAAACTGTGGTCCACGGACTCTTGGTTAGTAAAACTAATCTACATACACATGTACACACTTACGCACAAATATGTTGTAATTATACTCTAACTGTGTAATTTTTTTGTCATTAATGAAGCTGGTTTGTTCAAAACTAAACTCAAGATTTTAGCTATTGATAAGTGGAAAAAAAATGGTTACATGCGTGAAAATATTTTCTTAGCTCGTATTTAAAAAACTGTTGGTGGTTCAGCAAAATTTGCATCGTATGGAAGGTCGTGAACAGCAAATCAAGGTTATAAAAACAATCTTACCAATAAGTGAAATAAGTAGTAAGTTGAATATCTAACATTATTAGAGACATAACTTAAAATTAACAAGTTATTATAAACAATGATTTAATAAAAAGTGTCAAAATTATGTGGAAAATCTTTACTCTGCAAGGTTAGATTTTGCGTATAGTAAAAGGAAAATATTACAAGTTATAATAAAGTTAAGATAAATTATAATAAAAACAAGATATAAGATAAGTTATAAGCTATAAATAAGTTATATGACAATTCCTGACTAGTGTTTTCTTGGATTGAGATCTGAAATCTGTAACTTTTGGTGGATAACATAATTTCCCTTCGTTGAAAAAAAAACTGCCGTGATTATGGAATTGAGTGGAGAGATTTGCTCCTAACATCGAGGTATTGAAAGCCGATGAAGGTGAAGCGAGGTGAGAATGGAGCAGTGTGCGAATGCAAATTCAGAGGAAACGGGAGTTCCTCGATAAAACCCGCCGAGCAGCGTCATCGTCCGGGGACGACCCCGCTGGGTATCGAACCCGGTTCGCCTAGGTGGGAGGCTATTAGTCTAACCACTACACCACTGCGGTTTCGCCGTGATTATAAAAACCTCGTGAGAAATCACTTTCTAACATTATTTAGAGCACTTAGATGATATGTGTATATGAAAGAACGACTTGCAGCACATTCAAGCGAAGGGTCCCCGACGACAAAACTGCTACGAGTTTGAAATGGTGCAGTTGTTTGCCTGTCGGTTATACATTTATTTATGGAGTTATTTGACAATATTTGTAGCTGTAGTTGAGAATACTGCTGTGATTACTGTCAGCCCCGTGTCCATGTGCTGGTTTCCTGACGTAGAAACTAGTCTGACAGCCGCAATTGAAGACGCAACTTGGTGCAGAAGCGAACACCACAACACCTCGCGTTGACTGGTGCGGAGCATAGGCTATTGGTTGGCGTCACGCGGGGCGCCAGAGATGCAGACGATGCACTTATCGCTGCAAGTTGTGGACATAAGCCGTCTCGCCACCAACGCCTAGCCATACTTTCGCAGTTTTTGTACTAGCTGTCGCAAAACATGTTATTTTGATTTTTTTACTTTTTTCCTACGTCAGAAATCAGTACACAAATTAGGCTACAGCAATTTCAATTATTCCTGTACAACATCTGAGACATTTTACAATTATTCTGCTGGCGTCGGTCTGGAAAGAAATAAAATACTGTGAAATACGTATTATCACGGGGTTTTTTTTGTATTTAAAATCAATAGAAATATGTAATAAAGTTTGTAGATATCATAGCGAAGTTAACACTGAATTTTCACTACACTAAACCGCACGTATTTAATAAATTATAATTTTTTACAGCGCTATTTTTATTCCTAAAGTGATGCTGCATGAAAAAAAAAAATAATACCACTATTTTTCAACCTCAATGCAATAACATTAAATTCATCCCGAAACACACATACGTAAAACTGAGAAACCACAAGAAATTTATGTATGCCAAACCCCAAAGGCTGGTGAAACCAGAGCGAAAAATTAATCAGTCGACAAAAACATCCATGAAAAAACCCTTCCATGTCAACTATTCGCCACCCTTGTGTCGCGTACTCATCACAAACTCATCTACAGCCAAAACGAATCATCTACTGTGGGAAAGAGCATAATATGGCCGTGCCAGCTAATTTATCTCATGAGTCATAGAAAGTCGCGATTTCTTATGTTTCAGGAATCATGAACATCGGCGATTTCCTGCCCAACACCTCTACGATTCGGAATTTTATAACGAAGTAGAGAATATATTGTTCGAAATCTAGCAAAGCTAATTAAAACCAATACAACTTTTATAATTTTCGTACTCTGTGATTACCATCGATAGATTTCCGATTGGACGCTGCAGATTTATATTGATGCACATTAGTTGGACGAAAGCAATGATGTTAAACATAATTTCTAAAAATAAAATATATATATTTGAGTAGAAGGTTTGTGTGTTGTGTCTGAATATCAAAGTATGGTCATTTTTAACTTTAATCTTTCCGATTCGGGCCTTAATTAACAACTAAAAGTAGCCAACTGCATTTAAAAAAAACGTAATTCTCATACAGAAATAGCGGAGAATTCATATATTTCGTAGTAAGATTGCTCTGCTAAAACAATGTGTATACGCCGCTAAAAACTTCAAGTAGTTAGAATAAGCTCGAAGCAGTTCTTCTCAGGTTCTGCTTACAGACTGGCGGTACTAGTTAGTTGCTTTCACTTCGAGATCATGTCTCGGAATTGTCTTGATTGAGAAAGTGAGCAGGATAATTACCAGCACGTGAGAGCGGCGAAGTATTTACGTACGTGAATGCACTGCGGCCAAGTCCCGTTACCGACAGTAGTCACAAGATAGCTGCTCCATGCTAGTAATTTAAAAAAAATTCCACGTAAAACCCATCCACGTGTCGGTCACGTCAGAAGCAGAAAAGTAAACATTGATGTTGTAATAAAATTCCTCGCCGTGGAAAGTGAACAAATCACAGTATTTCTAGCTGGTGATTTCAATATATCATTCGTGAAGAACTTAGTCAGCTCTGACTTAATTTAAAAAAAGTTATGGCTTAATNTGCTGGTGATTTCAATATATCATTCGTGAAGAACTTAGTCAGCTCTGACTTAATTTAAAAAAAGTTATGGCTTAATACGTTAAACGTAACTACTGGCACTACCTCACGGCATACTTACGACAAAAACATTGCGTTGTTTCTGACTGTTTCACACTGTCACTGATCGACGCAGCGATAATACAGAATTTTCGTGGTTAATTAAGCACTTTCGCAATTAACCTTCGAAAAATTTTTTTTTCATAAGTGCGTGTACTTCCAGCAAGGTTTGCAGCGAATTAAGGTAAGCAATTCCATGTTTTAACGTTTAAGCGTTCACCAGGTCACGTTAAAAAAAAAACTGCGAACTGATCAGAAAGAAACAAAAAAAAACACCTTTGTGAGTCTACCAGGACGTGTTAAAAAAAACCCGCTAACCAATCACGGAAGTAAGAAGAAGAAAACGTTAACAAGTTCTTGAATTTTATCGCGTAACTGCTTGGAATTGCGGAGTTCTTGGTCTATCTGCAAGACCAAATACGCTCTGTTGAGTTTACGAAGATGTAAGAGTCGCTGAGGGGAAAGTAGAGGGACAGTTTCGTAATTGTAATTAATTATGATGTCGGGCGGCAGGTCCACTCGCTCCGCTCGGCAATCTGGGCAGACCTGTCTGGTATCAGGAATGGAGCTACGAACCAGTTCTGTAGCAGCTTTCCGGGAGGCGAGACGGCGAGTTGCCGCATTACAAACCCACTCTCGGAGCTGAGTCTGCGACCTGCCGAACCCGAGCACGTTCCCCCCCAGACCTGCTCGAGATCATAGAGTACTTGACAATACAGAGCTGGAATAGCAGCGTGTGCGACGAACTCCAGACACGCGCGCCGGTAAGATGTCCTCACTGGCCAGCAACATGGCGGAGCGTCGTCCCACCAATCAGCTCTCCTCGAGACTTCAATTTACGGTGGATGGCAGCCCGACAAACAGGGAATATTCCACAACGTGAATTACCGTCAGGGATTGCAAAAATTTCGCGAATCCATTTTGGAACAAGTTGGACTTAAAAAAAAAATCATGGGCGTGTTTGTTGCGTGTGCAATTGCATCACAATTTATTAGACACGCCCAGGTAAACTCTGAGCCAATGGACGGGTCATTCAAGGAATCAAGTACCCAATCCCGTGCCACCTGGCTTGAGGTAAAACTGGCGGGCAGCAGCTAATCAACGCAAAGCTGGCGCTCTGAAATACATAGTACAGCGGAGTCTAGCGTGCACGTCGTTCAAAACGCGAATTTTCCCTGCCCTTTGTATTAAGTAGGGGCAGTGATATTTCGCGAAAAGATTTCGAGACAAGATACAGTCCAAAGCACTGCAGGGTCGTCCAGCATCTTTGATTGGCTAAAAAAAAATGTTCTGGTCCGTGTTAACCGTTTGCGCACGAATCACGAAGGTTCAGTGTCGGAGTTACTTAGTCCTGAGTGGCTTGGTCAAAGACGGACACGGCACCAGCAGCCAATGGAGGTATAACAACAGCTGAGGTGTGTATATAGTATTGAAGTCTACTGTGTGCTCCGATTTTTACGCGAAAAGTCACTGGCCCTTGCAATAAGACAATAAGACGCAAAGCCCGTTTCCACAGCACAGTGCGACCAATCAGCGACCGAGTTCGCTTACATCAAAAGAACCACCACTTTTTCTATTCTGTATACTTCTTTTTTTTTTTTTTTTGCAATGAGACCAAGATCAAAACTACTTTTAACCACAACACCCAAAAGGGTTTTTTTTTGTTTGAGCGAAGGTGCGAACGAACGATAAGAGCGATACTGATAGTCTCATCAAGTACCCGTGCTGCAAGGAACAATAGGATATTGAAGCAGCTGCCCTGTAATTGTATTAACGGCAAGTTTCTAGCGAAGTCTAGTGCAGTCGCGTACAAATGTTTTGCAGATACTCACGTAGTATATTTTAAGAACCTTTCTGTCTGAGAACACAGTTTCCGGTGAGAAGAGCTAAGGAAAGGCATTTCTGCAGCGTTATTCGTATGAGAATCCTAGTAGAAACTACATAAAATTTTCTAAATATTGATTGCATAACAACGGTAGTTGTCTTATGAGAGTCCTGCATGGGACTTAGAACCAGCTGGTAGGCAGATTATTTAGTTCGCGAACCTCTAGCTGGAGTAGGGGAAGCCATAATATGCAACAAGTCTCACTTTGGAACTGCGGCACTTTATGTAATCTCAATTAAAACGTGATTAGATTAATTTGTGTTGAAAGACTCTAATGCATCAGGTGGTATGGATAATCATAATTAGTTGCAAACATATCAATTTTTACGATTTATCAAACAGTTACCGACCGGACGTTCACTTTATTACAATGATTTAATTTTGGTGTAAGGCTTTCGTGAACGGACGATTTATTGCCAGATTAACAAACTTGCAGTGCTTACCTGTAAGTATGAAAAATTTAACTAGCAAATCACTTATTCAAATGCCATGCAAAAGTTATCCCCAATGGTTATACCGAAAACAATTTTTTTTTTTATTCTTCGTGGTTATCAGACAACTCATTATCCTCATGGGCTTAAGTTACGGAGGCGAATTCTCGGATATATGTCCCAAGCTAAAACTTATAGTTTTTCGAAAACAACTTTATAATGTACAGCCAAACGCACACAGTCGCATCCTAAGTTGACATACTGAACTGCAAGCAAGTCTCTTCTTATATACAGGAAATGTCGCACTGCACTGCCAATGTAAATTACAACGTCAATGTGTATATAACCCTTAAGAACTCCCCTGCCCTTCTCGGCCTATTAGTAAACTAGTGGTTTAAAAATTTAAAAAAAGTGATAGGAGTTATTAAATTCTCTGCTTTTGTTCCAGTTGAAAAATCTCGGGAAGAGAATGTGGCTTTAAAAATAATAATACAACGTAAAATTGTCTTCAAAAATGACTCTCACACCAAAGGTTTACTCTGGAAGCGAACCCTCGACCTCACAGTCCAAAGTTGCTTGCATATAATTCCTTCACCAGGTTCGATCTTCATGTTCTTGACCATTGAAAATAATCGTCACACAGATAAAAACTACATCAATAGAAAACCAACGACCACTCGATACATGCCACGTATAAAAGTTGTCAGTGAACAAGATTCCAGGAATACGTATGTTTCAGGTTGCCAGTCAACCCCGAGCAATATTCATTTTAGAGTTAAATTATGAAACACAAGTTTATGTGAGAAATGCAAGAAAGTCTACAAAGAAATTGTATTATTACTTTAAATATTGAGAAGAGTAGCTTTCATTTTTACACACGCAAATTTAGGATGGAGAGGAATCTATTAATACTAGACAAATTATAGCTCATTGTAGTAATTTATTAATTTAAGTAGCATGTGGGGAAAATTGCGTAAATTTCAGAAGTCTAAAGAGAATATTTTTGGAAACACATGACAGTGTTTGTTTTACTCCCTATCGAAATAAAAGCCGTGGTATTTGTTTCGCCAAATTTCGGCAGCTGCTCTCTGCCAACTAGACTAAGCAAGCCATGCCCTACACACCGACTCACCGTCTTCACGTACGATACTGCAGTTCAATCAAGGGCGTGGCTAAGGTGCGTGAATCCTAACGTCACTTCACTACAACCACAATAGGTTTCAATCGCGTATCTTGCCCCATATTACTTCCGAAGACAAAAGAACACACTGGTATATAATTTTCAGTTGTCAGTTTTCCATACGAGCTCACCAATTCGTTGAAGCACGCTGTCGATTCGGCAGTACACGTTAAAAATATCATTCGAGTATTGGAAAGGTATGACGCGTGGAATTAGGGCATGAGAAACAGAAATATTCGGCAATTCATAAACGCACACGATTTTTTTTCAACGACGTTTTTTTTTTTATGAGATACAACCTTCGTTTAACAAAAAAATAAAAACTAATAATTGATCGCCTCGTGCGTGACGACACTGCGCACTGGTGCTGTCAGCTCGGCTTACCTTCCTATCGACGTGAACTACTTCAGTGGGACGTCCCACGACGAGCTGTGGTAATCCTCGCGTGCGTGTCGCCTCGCACGAGTGTTGCCGCCGCTGCTTCTGCCACGGGTCTGGGTTCAACTGTCTCGCCGGCGGCTTATTTCAAGCCCGCGCTATGTGGGTCGACCTGTTCCCCTCTCCACGGCGTTTCACCCTGGCCGCCGCTTGCGTCGCTCTGCAGCCCACGAGCTCCGGGTCGGCGGCGCGCGCGAACCGTGCGCGAACAGATACCATCTCGGGACGAGAACCGACTATCTGCCGAGGCCGCGTAGATCCGTGGCAGGGGTTGCTAAACACACGCTGGCCTTCACAAGTCGCCTGCGATCGGACATTCTCTTGTCTCCTCTCCGTCTTCGATGACTGACAACAGCCGACGTCTTACCAGATGTATCTGCTGGTGACGGTGCGATTCATTTGCAGTAAAAATGCCCTGAGGAACACCAAGCACGTGTCCATTTCAGAATGGTTCTAGGTGCATCACTCTTAAAATACATCTAGGAAATAAATATGTATGGAAAAGACAATTAATTTTCACTGTGATAATGTATATCATATAAATGTAATTCACAATCAGCGAGAAACGTTACCCGCGTGTAAACGACCTTTGCCATCACCTCCCAGTATACAGTTCCTTTCTTCTAAAATGTCCTTTTTTTTTCGAGTGTTAAGAGGGTTTGGAAATAAGTAAACACTAAACACTTTTAAAAAAATCTATAGGTTTTTGGAAGCGAATATTAGAAAATCTAAAACCTGCAATCTTGGATAATATTTTTCACTAAGTCTGTAAGCAAATATTTTTCGAGCGTAATGTGTTACTATATGAATATTTCTTACGTCCTAAATCTGTACATTTAAGTGTGGCGTAAGATGTCTCACTAAAGGAATGTATCATTCCGTCTGAAATATTTGCTCACAAAGTACAGTAAACTGAATCTGTTGTTTAGGATTGATTGCCTTTTTCTTGATTTTTCTATTATGACTAGCAGAAATCTGTAAACTTGAATTAACATGTTGAACGTCGATTTATGTACCGCGCTATCTTAATATTGGTTTTGCCTTAAATTACGTCCATTCTGTGCGGACCTGAAGCCATCGCAAACCGCTATTTGTGTTCTATCGTAATTGAACCGCAGTTTGTTTTCCACAGTCTGCTAGAACCTCAGTAAACAATAGACTCTCGGTGGAGTACTCGAAATATTTCTTTCTTTTTTTTTTTTTTTTTTTTAAAAGTGANACAAATACGCCAGCTCGAAAAAAGAAAGGTCTTTTAATTTCAGTCAGTTGTAATCAGGTGCCATTGTTTGACGCAATTTATTTCGTAACCTGTCGTATTAAAGTATGTTCAACGAAACTAATTATACACTATAATTCAAAAAGTAAACATAACTAGGTCTTATACCTCTCTTACACGCGCGTTCAAGTCACTTGCGCAAGGAACTTTTCTTACTGACGAAAATTAAGGATGACTTTTATCAAATTTCGAACGCTTGAACTGAACGTGTGTTAGTACATTAATTACGATAATATTAATCGTGTGTATAGGACACGCGAATCAGCAGCGAACATACCCCTGTAATAGGAAACTCAAACGCTCTAACAGTTCTAAGACATCTCACGGATGAAAAGGAAGCGTATAGTCGAGGTCAACGTTACATTAGCTGCAGGCTATTTTACAAACGAGAATCAAAGGATAATAATTTATTCTCTCGCGTTATCAACCAAGACTAGATTACAGCGCGGTGCCTTTTTCAACTGAAGTATTACTTCTCTCATGCCTCTTTAGATTTTAGATGTCACTGGTCGAACTGAAATTATAATATTGCATTTCGCTGATTTTTCGTGCATTCAGACTTCAAATAAAACGACGGAAACGAAAGTAATTCCACCATTCAAACCAGAGATAATAGATCTCATGTCGCCATTTTTCCTGAAAAAGTCACATAACATTATCTTCTAGATAGAAAGATCATAGGAACAAAATTTCAGGACAATAATATAGTATACGTCAAGAATGAAACGCTATACAAGAAAATTGAAAAACTCTCAGATACTATGCGCAAAAAGAGACTAAAGTTTTACGGGCATCTTCTCAGAATGAATTCTAATAGATTAACTAAACAAACTTTTGATTTCTTCCGTAACCGCAAAACGAAGCCTAATTGGTTCACAGAAATTGAAGAAGACCTAAGAGAATTAAAAATTACAGAAAAGTCATTACTTGATAGAACAGTACAGATAAAATTTAAAGACGAAGGGATAAGGTTCCAAGAAAAATCTAAAATAAGGTCGAAACCCATCATCTCAGATGAGGAGAGAAGAAGAAGATCTGAAAGAATGAAGAAGTACTGGGTGCAAAGGAAGGAGCAACACTCAAAGAAATGACTGTTTCATCGTACCCTAAAGAGGGTGAAACGAATATAATAATAATTATCTTCTAAACAAATACTTTGATGAGGGTTGCGAGCCAACCTAAGTACGGTGCAACTGACTCTTAAAGTGAGACGCATTAATTATCGCCTTACGACCCTTTACGCAAGCAATACCGTGTAGTTCCATAACTGCCGCTTAGTGGAAGATCAACACGATTCGTGTTTTCACTCACGGCCGACCGGAACTTTAAAGGTTTACCGACATTTTCACAGGTGTATGTGAAAAAAAAAATTTCTCAGCTAAGTAAATGAATCGAACGGCATATATTANATTTTCTCAGCTAAGTAAATGAATCGAACGGCATATATTAGTATGCTATAATGCTCTCATACACAGCACACGTGTACTAAATTCCGCACTATCGCAGCATTATCAGCACCTCTCGAAAGACGGCTGCTTAGTAGGATATGCAGGGTTAAGAAATAAAAAAAGTCATAATACAGACACGAGTTAGAACATGCGTAATACAAATACAAAACGATAAGATCTTAGAGACGAGCNTAAAAAAGTCATAATACAGACACGAGTTAGAACATGCGTAATACAAATACAAAACGATAAGATCTTAGAGACGAGCACGCAACAGTGTGCGTGTAGTTCGCATTATGCTCTACGCACATTGCATATCATTTGAATAGGAATAGAATCCTCGAATTTTTCTGACAGTCCAGGGTTGGGGCAGGACAAATTTTATGCCATCTGGCGAAAGTTGTTTCATTTTATTCTGCGGGAGATTTCTTGTACTGCTCAGCATCGTATCTAATGAGATAAGTAACCAACTTAAACTTCTTCCATCGTCTTTATTCCGGAATAGTTCCTAGAAAATCCTTCGCGATATTTCTCCGCATTCACAATCCAAGCATCTTGAGAATCTTCGGATGATTTCCTGATTGGCAACACAGCAGAATATATTTTGGGGCAATGAATTAATAAGTTATGCATTGTTGTCGGCATTTACTGCCAAGAATATTTTTCTACGTATAGTATCTAAGATCCTTGCAATTCCGAAGGAATAATATTGAAGGCTGATGCTATTAATGTCGTGGCCGTTTGAAATTGCTGGTAAAATTAGGTGGCATATTTTAATGAAATTTATATCTTCACCCGTAATTTATGCAGACGTCTCAAAGTTCTCTAAAAAACCATAATTTGCGTTTCCATATCCAGGCTTTAAACGATCGATAATTATCCCTAACTTACACTTCAACTTACCTTAAATCAACTTTGGTCGGTCACCAAAAATAATTTTTTTTNATCGATAATTATCCCTAACTTACACTTCAACTTACCTTAAATCAACTTTGGTCGGTCACCAAAAATAATTTTTTTTTCTTCCTCAGAAAGCGCTTGCCCATTGCCAATACTAAGTTTGTATGACAAATGCAAAATACGTCCAATCATACGAATCCACGTCCGCAGTGTGAACATTCAGAATCACAGATGCAATTCGATTATTTTCCTTTGCAGTGCCATTTCAAGATTGTTAAAATTCTTGGCCGTGGCTCCACATGAATAGTAACGCAGCGAAAATGTTGCTGACGAACTGCGATACGCACTTGCCATCTACTATAGTGAACAGCATTTTGCAAGTAATTGAGATCTCCTTCCCTTCTTATGTCACTGTCAACGGNGCTTGCCATCTACCACAGTGAACAGCATTTTGCAAGTAATTGAGATCTCATTCCCGTCTTATGTCACTGTCAACGGAACAAGTGAAGCTGCTTGCCATCTACCACAGTGAACAGCATTTTGCAAGTAATTGTTCGATAATTATCCCTAACTTACACTTCAACTTACCTTAAATCAACTTTGGTCGGTCACCAAAAATAATTTTTTTTCTTCCTCAGAAAGCGCTTGCCCATTGCCAATACTAAGTTTGTATGACAAATGCAAAATACGTCCAATTAAACGAATCCTCGTACGCAGTGCGAACACCCCAAATCACAGATGCAATTCGATTATTTTCCTTTGCAGTGCCATTTCAAGATTGTAAAATTCTTGGCCGTGGCTCCACATAAAGAGTAACGCAGCGAATACTGCGATACGCACTTGCCATCTACCACAGTGAACAGCATTTTGCAAGTAATTGAGATCTCATTCCCGTCTTATGTCACTGTCAACGG
>NQII01001712.1:440602-450795 GCA_002778355.1 Clitarchus hookeri | reverse complement strand
AGCCTTCGCCCTTAAGAGCAGGTAGAGCACATAACTGTGGTAAGGAGAGTAAGTAACCTCACCTCAGCGCATGTACAGTACGTAAATGGTTGTGTAGGCTATTCACGGTGAAATGAGCACTTTTTAAGGCCCTCCCAACAGGCAGTAACCACTAATAAATATGCTTTATTGCAGCCTCGGACGTTAACTTTTGAGAGTGGTGGAATGTATACACTGTGCTTATTTGTCACACGGCACTGTTTATATTAGAGTGTGGCGGAAATATGAAGTGAGTGAAGAGATTTTGGCGGCTCTTAACATCGAGGTCTTGGGAGCCGATGAGGGTGGTTGAGGTGAGTATGGAACAGTGCCGGAATGAAAGGGTGGGGAAAACCCGCCGACCAGTGGCATCATCTGGCACGATTCCCACGTGCAAAAATCCGGACTGGACCGCCCGGGGATTGAACCCGGTTCAACTTGGTGGGAGGCGAGCAGTCTAACCGCTCAGCCACCGTGGCCCCGAAAGATAAAGATTGGTTTAAATTAAGATTTTATCAGGGCTTTAAAAAGTGCTCACTTTACCGTGAATAGCCTATAGATAAGAATATTACACAAATTGATGTACCCGATNTGCTCTTAACAACGAGGTCTTGAGAGCCAATGAGGGCGAAATGAGGTGATAATGGAGCAGCGCCGGAATGAAAGGGCGGGGGAGACCTGAGAAAACCCGCCGACCAGCGGCATCGTCCGGCACGATTCCCACTTGCGAAAATTCGGGAGTGATCCGGCCGGGAATTGAACCCAGTTCGCCTTGGTGGGAGACGAGCAGTCTAACCGCTTAGCCACCGCGGCCCCACCTGAAGTTAATGTGTCTCCGGGTGACGCCAGGAAACGTTAATAACAAACGTTCACCATCCAAGTGAAATTATTTTATATATTTAATATTGATTTAAGGACGATAAGCAAACTATTTTCTTGACTAAAAAGGAATAAGGTGCAAGCAGCTACCTGCTGTCGTCGAAGGAAGCTTGCTATTTTCTTCCGTATTGTCGTCGTTGTGCCGTCCGTGTTTACATCTGTTCCAGCCATCGTGTTCGCTTGTGCTGTCTTCGTTGTTCGTCCATTTTTTGCAATATTCTTCATTTTACACACTTATTTGACTGTCTGACTTCCAATTCTGACTGTTTAGTGTCGTTTTTCTGGTGCCATCTGACTACTACGCATTCCTGCTCGCAATATTATGAATATCGTGTTGTGTTATTTATTCTCTCACTTAATTCCTTCTTGGAATTATACGTGTGTTACGTATTGTTGACGACAGCTAACTCAGGGCTCGTTCATTACTGTTCATTTTATTAATTTATTTTAATCTACGTTAATTTTAATCTAAGTTATTTTATTTTACCTAATAGGTTTTCTGAGACTAAGTCGAAGAGTTTGCAACGGGCGTATGTCCATAATTGTTAAAACAAACAAGCTGCTAAAACTTCAAAAAGTACATTTAAGGTTAAGATGTATATCTGTTTCAGATATCAAGTGTCAACGCGGTGAAAAAGGCCCTGATTTCTTTGTCTGTAATAAGCTTCCAGGATACTTCTGAGGCGATAACTACGTGCGTTTTCGAACTTTTGGCAGCGGCAATTAGTGCACGTACGCATACAAATACACGCGTAAAAAAAAAAACATTTTTCACAATATGTCTCATTACAAATTAAATCAGAATGTAAACAAACCATGTATTGGAGCAAACAACATTCCATTTCCCGAAAGTGCATTTTAAATCATTTTATTATTACAGCTGAACGAAATACATAAATTTTCGTAACAATTAGCAGCACCTAGCTTCCATTTCTTTCTTACCGGGTAGGATAACCTAGAATGTCATAAAGCAAAAAAATTTTATATTTATTAGTCCCAATATTGAAATAAATTCAGTTTCACAGAAATTTAATAATAAATAAATTACTAAGTTCTGTGGTTTGGCGAGCTTGGCACTTTTTCAACACCACTCAGTTTATGTTGGCACTTTTCCGTCTCATCCATAGTTCCAAAGCGTAAACGGCATGTGTTACAAACAGTAGTTTCCGGGGTGGAATACAGAACGTTGCCATGACAATGGCGGCATGACTTAAAGAACTGTCTGTATAAAACTTGCCGAAAATTGCAGCTTGCCCGTGATAGACGTGTCTGTTTAGCTTCTTTCTGCCAGTTCGACGAACGCCGTGAAGGCCGTTTCCGTTTTCAAGGTCGCCGTGAGAACGGAAACTGGATGCAAACTACCCACTTTCCGGCGTCGCCATGAGCAAGCGTGGGTAGGCTGGCTCGAGTTTCGACCGTTGAAAAACACCTACGTTACTACCTGCGTTATACAAACATTTGCACTGTATATCGTCGCTCCAAACACAGAAGGCGTATCTAAAAAAAATTAACACGTTTTTGAGTTACGCTTATTGGGCTGTGTGTAAAAGTCGGTATTTCCATGTGTCAAACGGGCGTATTTCTATCTATAGGCTGTTCACAGTATAGTGAGCACTTTTGAGGCCCTATTCACTTTTTCCTTTCAGCCATTTTTCATCCTTTAACCACATTTTAAAATAAATATTGCCATGTTAGTAATAAACACAGCATGTATATTCCTCCACATCCAGAAGTTAACGTCTAAGACTAAAATAAAATTTATTTATTGACTATTATTCCAAATGAGAGGGCTTTCAAAAGTGCTCACTTAACCGTGAATAGCATATATAATGGATCAGGAGCTAAAAGAAAAAAATTAGGCGTAACTCAGTTCAGAGATAAACAACACGAGCAAGCGTATATAGACAAACTTGAGAGACGTACATTTGTAGCTAATTTATAATACCATTCAAAATTACAGTGTATACCGGCGTATTTGAAAATACCATAAAAGAGGTTTAGAGAAGGGGGCGGGAGGAGTGAAAATTTAGAACAAAAGAAGACAACACGCTTTTCTGTGCTGTGTTTGACCTACAGCAAGTTCCTACACCTGCTGCTACCGACGAATGAAAGTGCAACCTTGTACAAACGACGATTTGCTGCAATTAACTTAACAGTTTATGATTTAGGTACACGAGACTGTTTCTGCTTCAAGTGGCACGAAGAAATAAATAAGAGAGCTTCTCCAAAGATTGCAACGTGTTTACTAATCTTTTAAAGGATGCCTTGAAAGTAATTCAGTTGAATCAAAACTTGATTAGGGTAATTACGCTAAATCCCCTTCCCCCGGCCTTAAAAAAAAATGTTCCGGCCACGTGTTTTTATTAAGAGGCAAAAAAACAGTTCAGTTACAGAGCAAATAAGGTGGTTATAGTCCATTCACGGTTACTTCCAACTTTTCTAAAGACATGCTAAAGTTCTACTTCAAGGATATTCATCCGCCTTATGTAAACATAGCTTAACCGAGTCTAGCAAATCTCACCAAAGGGACAACGCACCGCATTCGTGCACACGCAGCATAGGCGTAGTGTGACTCAACATTTTTTTTAGGGGGNTCACCAAAGGGACAACGCACCGCATTCGTGCACACGCAGCATAGGCGTAGTGTGACTCAACATTTTTTTTAGGGGGGAACATAATAAAAAAATTGGCTAAAGTTTTTAATTCAGCTTTTATAAATGAAAAAATATATAATTGTTTACAGACATAATCAATACGCGGTGTAATAACATTTTGTATAAGAACTACTTCTTACTAGGCATTACCAACACGTCTATTTCCTCAATTTTTTATACTAATTATAAATAAAATAATATAATTTGTAGATGAAATATAAGAAGTTCAATTTAATAAAAAATAAGGTATTATTATGTTAACTCAAGTATAAAACGCTTTTGATAAATTACGCATTTAGGAAACTACCAATCATGTCATACGTGGGGTGACTTTTTCAAAGGTTTGATTCGAAAAGTGCGAAGAAACCCCGAATAGACTATTAGATAGGTGACTGCATCATTTGTTGCGAAATACACATCAATGGTGAAGCAGAGTAAGCGTCAAATGGACATTATCTAACTGTAGATGACACTCGAAATGAGTTACGACACACCGACACAGAACGCCACGATACTGTAACACAACAGTGCCTCTGTTACGAAATGGACTAAGAAGTTGTTCGAAACAATTTCNCACAGAACGCCACGATACTGTAACACAACAGTGCCTCTGTTACGAAATGGACTAAGAAGTTGTTCGAAACAATTTCATAGGACTACATTGTACCGTATGGCTAAACTTCGCTGAAATGCTCAACATCGGCTGATCGAGATTTTGGTTTCATAACACAGATGAGGAAACACTAGCCAAATGCCTCTCTCTGTATACAATATTCTCCTGAGCTCTAGGTATAGTCTATTTTCAGTTTATTCACACTTTTTGAATTAAACCTTTGAAAAAATCATCCCATGTATAGGCTACATTATTTTTGGTTATCGTAAATTGAACTTTCACTTATATTTTATCTACAAATTGTAAAATTTAATCTGTAATTAATATGAATAAAAACAGGGAGAAAATAGGTGTGTTAGTAATGCCTGATAAGNCTGGTAAGAAATGGTTCTTATGCAAACTATTCTTGCACTGAGTGCGCACGAATGCTGCGCGTTGTCACTTTCGTGCAATTTTCTAGACTAAGTTAAGCTTTGTTTGCATGAGGCGGAGGAATATCTTGGAAGTAGAACTTAAGCAGGGCTTCAGAAAAGTTGGAAGTAACCGTGAATGAACTGCACAAACTTCGTGAGATTATTCGTTATAGAAAATTAGGTAGAAAAAACAATGCGACCTATGACCGAACGTAATTATTAAAGGAGTCAGACGCCCTTGAAAATCGGGAATTAAAATTAGTTATTTGCAAAGAGTAAGAACATCGCCCGTCATTATGAAATTGAGGGAGGGGGGATGGGCCATGTTATTAACCAACAGTATGTATTCAGTGGAAGTTTCATCGATTTTTAATGACATAATATTCACGAGTATATTAGGCAGATATCAAATCCGGCTAGCACTATTCACAATTTGTTTTCTGACATCTTGCAAATAACTATTTTTAAAACCCAATTTTCAAGGGCGTGTCTTTTCCTTAATAACCACATTAGGTCATGGGGTCGTCTTACGTTTTCTAAAACATTTTCCGTAATTAAATAATCTAGCAAAGTTTGAACCCNCACAGAACGCCACGATACTGTAACACAACAGTGCCTCTGTTACGAAATGGACTAAGAAGTTGTTCGAAACAATTTCGTAGGACTACATTGTACCGTATGGCTAAACTTAGCTGAAATGCTCAACATCAGCTGATCGAGATTTTGGTTTCATAACACAGATGAGGAAACACTAGCCAAATGCCTCTCTCTGTATACAATATTCTCCTGAGCTCTAGGTATAGTCTATTTTCAGTTTATTCACACTTTTTGAATTAAACCTTTGAAAAAATCATCCCATGTATAGGCTACATTATTTTTGGTTATCGTAAATTGAACTTTCACTTATATTTTATCTACAAATTGTAAAATTTAATATGTAATTAATATGAATAAAAACAGGGAGAAAATAGGTGTGTTAGTAATGCCTGTAAGAAATGGTTCTTATGCAAACTATTCTTNCCTGATAAGAAATGGTTCTTATGCAAAGTATTATTGCACTGAGTGCGCACGAATGCTGCGCGTTGTCACTTTCGTGCAATTTTCTAGACTATGTTAAGCTTTGTTTGCATGAGGCGGAGGAATATCTTGGAAGCAGAACTTAAGCAGGGCTTCAGAAAAGTTGGAAGTAACCGTGAATGAACTGCACAAACTTCGTGAGATTATTCTTATAGAAAATTAGGTAGAAAAAACAATGCGACCTATGACCGAACGTAATTATTAAAAGAGCCATACGTCCTTGAAAATCGGGAATTAAAATTAGTTATTTGCAAAGAGTAAGAACGTCGCCCGTCATTATGAAATTGAGGGATGGGGGAGGGGCCATGTTATTAACCAACAGTATGTATTCAGTGGAAGTTTCATCGATTGTTAATGACATAATATTCACGAGTACATTAGGCAGATATCAAATCCGGCTAGCACTATTCACAATTTTTTTTCTGACATCTTGCAAATAACTATTTTTAAAACCCAATTTTCAAGGGCGTGTCTTTTCCTTAATAACAACATTAGGTCATGGGGTCGTCTTACGTTTTCTAAAACATTTTCCGTAATTAAATAATCTAGCAAAGTTTGAACCCNCACATTAGGTCATGGGGTCGTCTTACGTTTTCTAAAACATTTTCCGTAATTAAATAATCTAGCAAAGTTTGAACCCGTAGCTCAGGATAACACTTAATATGCTCGAATGGGCCTTATGCCTAGTTGGGTTAGCTGGGATGTAGCTTCAACTATTTTAACAATTTTAGATGCAAAACATTTCCGTAGTCAATTCTGAGCTGTTCGTGGAACGTTGTTCAAAAAGGTAGTACTTAAAGGGGCCTCCCTAGTCGTCAATGGGTCTCACTGTAATCAGCTGTGCCTATTATAATAAAGAAACATGGAATATTTTATATAAGTAGCCCTATATATTTACGATATTTACTGTTATGCAAAACAATTATTTTAAACTTAGAGTAACAATGCCGTATCTTTTCTGAACAGATTTCTGTATTGAAACCTTAGTCACCGCTCAAGAATTCTGAGGAAACGGAACGCGCGGGAAGCTTGTTTATATTTTCCACCGCGCCGTCAGAATGCTTCCCTATGACCGGATGTGATCTTGAGGAGTTTAATATTGTTTACTAGGGATTCCCCTTAGATTGGGACAAGCATACTCAGACTCTAATACAAATAAACTGTGCATATCGTTGACTAAAGATGAGTTAGACCTATTTTCGTCTTGTGCGCATAGCCCCAACTGTCATAATCACGTTTTCGAACAATGAGGAGCTCTTTAATTTGCATGCAAACACACGCTTAAAAAAAAAGTAACATTTTGCGTAATTTAATTTTATCTGCAGTGTAGCGTAAGTCAAAAGTATTGTAGGCCTACTAAAATATGAAAGCACTCATTTAAATAAACAGTGTGTTCACATTTAACATGAACCATATGGTATTGACAGTTCTTATGATATTGGTACACAAAGATGGTTGCTGCGCAGATGCGCACTCGACCCCACATTCCACATGCGGTATAAAGTATGNATGATATTGGTACACAAAGATGGTTGCTGCGCAGATGCGCACTCGACCCCACATTCCACATGCGGTATAAAGTATGGCCCATAATCCCTCTGCACGTGAGTTTGAGCGCAGTGTATTTGCGCATGTGCAGTAGGCTACGAGTGCTGCCACCACTGCTTCGAAAAATAAAATAAAATTACTGATTGTAGCCTTGTCTTAATAAATACACATGGCTAGAGGCAGAAACAATNATGATATTGGTACACAAAGATGGTTGCTGCGCAGATGCGCACTCGACCCCACATTCCACATGCGGTATAAAGTATGACCCATAATCCCTCTGCACGTGAGTTTGAGCGCAGTGTATTTGCGCATGTGCAGTAGGCTACGAGTGCTGCCACCACAGCTTCGAAAAATAAAATAAAATTACTGATTGTAGCCTTGTCTTAATAAATACACATGGCTAGAGGCAGAAACAATNAGCTTCGAAAAATAAAATAAAATTACTGATTGTAGCCTTGTCTTAATAAATACACATGGCTAGAGGCAGAAACAATTAAAACTGCAAATATCCCGAGCAACAAAGCTTATTCTTTCGATGATTCGTCCATTTTTAAATATATACAGTCTATTTTGAAGAGCTTAAAGCGTTTCGCCAGGAATTTTTCTGAGACATGACCGCCAACATTACAGACACGTTTTCCTGGTTGAACTTAAATGTTGGTAAACGCTGAAAGTAAGCAATATAAACATATCTTTGTAGGTCGGATTATGTACGAAATTGCGAACGGAATCGTGCCTTAACTGTAATACCTCTACCCCAACTAATTTTATGACTTTTCACTTCGTCTATTTCCATAGCAACCACAAATAAAAGAATTTAGATTATGCACATTAACAATCTTTTATTTCAACTAATTAAAATAATGGGAATAAAAATGTTTTACTTAAGATCGACAGTGGTATATACAACTTAATTTCTCTGGCAAAAAAAATTATACTTAAAAAAAAAACTTAACATCACTGTGAAAGGAATCTCAAACGTTATCTGTGCTCATTTTAATAAAAGTCATAAAAATGATCGCTCTTAATCTAAAGGTATTTGTTGATAAAACATAAGAGTTTATTTCCAACTTAAACGATGCCAGATATTAAAAAACAGTGCATTTATCACAGCGACCTCTTTCAAGGAAGACGAAAATCAAATGCTGCAGTTTACACAAAACCGCGGCAATTTTTGTCTTCAAGCCGACCGGACTGGAGGAAATAGAATGAGTGTTTAGAATTCATATCTTACCTCGGGGGGGGGAAGGGAAAAGCAATATTTGCATTGTTGATTCTTCTGCTCGTACAAGACAGCAGTCAGCTCCGAAAACTTTTAATATTTACATTTTAATTATTACCAGCACGCTTTAAACAGACACACGCTAATCCAAGAAAGTACGAAAGCAAGAGAACCTTTTAGTTTGTGAGGATACAGAATATCATGCCAGCCAACATGACAAAGATGTTGCGAACCTTCAAAGGTCCCTGGTTCAANAGTTTGTGAGGATACAGAATATCATGCCAGCCAACATGACAAAGATGTTGCGAACCTTCAAAGGTCCCTGGTTCAAGTTTTATGGAAAGCAAGGTTATGCGACAGCTAGTAGGACTTTCCATGATTGCGCGGCATTAATAAGGTGTTCGTAACAAGAAATACGATGTTTAAACCAGGAAACTAAATTTCAGGTCTAATGGTGCTTCCAAACCAAAACCATTTTTCCCACAGGGGCTTATCGACTAAAATAGTTTGAAAATATTTGTCCCCGTCACCCTGATTTATCTACTTTGAGGAATGGTCAGTCTTTTAATAACGATAATAAGCATATGAGTGTTTCTACTAAGCGGATTATTACAAATGCAGCACACAACATTTTATTCTACCCGACTCTTTAANTTTTTTTTTTTTTTTTTTTTTTTTAGAATTGAAAATTGTAACAATTAAGTAAAAGCTGTTCATGGTAAACTGAGCACTTTTTAAATTAACCTTTGAAAAATGTCGCTGCCACGAACTGCAAGTATTTTAACGGCGCGCCTCCAAGTAAAGTTTGTAACGGCAGAGGAAAAGTAGCGCCGTGCTTCAATGTTGAATTAAAAACGTTATGTAAACATTTGTGAATGCTGAAATTATTATTTTGCATTCTGGTTTTTATGAATGTGGAGCCTAGGTGTAGGAATTAGAAAATTTGTAAAATATTTACTTCTCTGATAATTTCATTGTTTCGCTTGACCGACGCATAAATTAAGTGATCAGGCCCACTATGGTGGAAGAATACACAATTATGCATATTGTACAAGTAGATCTTAAGCACGGTTATCATAAGTTCTCAGTTTACCGNCACAATTATGCATATTGTACAAGTAGATCTTAAGCACGGTTATCATAAGTTCTCAGTTTACCGTGAACAGCCTATACATAAAGATCGGTGCAGTAAAGCACTTCTTTTAAATGAAAACGTGGGGTACGGCGTCGGCCTTAATTGGTGCAACGTTACCCCAAATGATAGTAACACATGTAAACACAGAGTGAGTGAAGAGATTTTGGCGGCTAACGTCGAGGTCTTGAGAACCGATGAGGGTGAGGTGAGTGAGCGGAGCAGTGGCGGAACGCAGGTGCGGGAGAAACGGGAGATCCCCTAGCAAACCCGCCGACCAGCGGCATCGTCCGGCACGATTTCCACATGCGAAAACCCAGGGGCGACCCCACCGGGAATTAAACCCGGTTCGCCTTGGTGGTGGGAAGCGAGTAGTCTAACCACTACACCACCTTGGCTCCCATGTAAACACAGAGCTGTGAGGGCGTGGCGACAAAGCAAGAGCAGCTGAGCGCGGTGCCGGGTACTCACCGGAAGAGAGGCAGTGCTCGCTGAGGCGGGTCGGGTTAAGCTCGACCTTCCGGTGTCGCACGACGGTGAAGCTGGGGGGCTGCGGGGGCGGCGCCCGGGGACCCAGCACGTCGGCCGCCTCCAGCGCGTCGGCGCTCTTCGACCTGGAGCGCGTCTCATCGTC
>NQII01001712.1:412139-440550 GCA_002778355.1 Clitarchus hookeri | reverse complement strand
CGCTCCGGCGGCGGCGGCTGCTGCTGCCTCGCCTGGGGCGGCTGAGGGGCGGCCCTCTTCGCCTGCTCCTTCGCAGGAGACTTCCTGTTCCCCTCCTTGTTCTTCCGCATCTTGCCAGGGCTCTTCCCCCCAATGCGGGATTTCCCGTCGGATCCCTGTAGGTTACCCATGGTCTTCCCGTCGTCGCTCGACTGGTAGATGCGGCGGAAGGACTTGAAGAAGTTGGAGATGGGCCTCAGGTTGTGGATGATCAACGTGAAGCTGCTATCCGCGGGTTGCTGTGGCTGTGCCAGCAGTACCGCGGCTCGAGGGTCGATGACGACGATGGACTTGGAGAGGACGTCTTCGTCGTCGCCGTCAACCCCGTTCAGGCGAACGTCGGGTGGTGGCCCGGTGTCACCCGGGGTGGGGACATCGCAAGGCTCTTCGGGAGGGTCTGCCGGAGGTGTCTCGTTACTAGGGACGGCCTGTGACTCAACCCACCAACGTTTCACGAGCGCCTCGCTTCCCTGTGGTCCACGCACTACGCTGTCTCCCGGCGACCTGGCACGTCCGTCTGCGGGAACATTGTCACCTGGGCCAGCAGTCAGAAACTCGAGCTCGAGGAGGGGTTCCTTCCAAAACTGGCACGAGTTGTAGAACGAGAAAGCATCGCCGTCGACGTCTGCCTCCCTCGATGTCTGTTGCTGGCCGGCGCCTACCGCGCCATATTCTTCCCGAAAGTCGTGGGCGCTTGCGACTGAAACGTCGCACGCGACGACCTCCGGATATCGGCGAGGTTCCTCCACATTCTTTGTCAACAAACGGGCAGCGACATCGCCCCCACAGTCGCTGCCATCTTCACTGGGCGTGGAATTGTGGGTAGGGGCGACCCCGGCGCATGCGTCAGACTCCAGCCCGACGGCGCCCTAGAACACGCACACATGCACACAGAAATCAATATTAAGTTTCCGCGTACTTGTGTCTGCCCGGGCTAGACGTACAGCCACGGGTTGTATACCGCATTATTTACTCGGGTGCGGCTACTGGTTTTAACAAACGGCTCGACTCCCATTAGACGTTACAACTAAACATACTAGCTTGTCTTAGAAGTTAATCTTATATGTACAAGATGTAAATAAAATTTAATTTAAACTTCCTCTATTATGTATGTGGTTATTTACCGTACTTAGGCCGGGTTTACCATGACTTCGCCTTACATCCAACACACATCACGTTTCACATTCATCTGTACGTAAACGTGGTATTTTCGGGTGCCAATTTACGATGCTTCTCATAAGCATGTTAACTTCAAGAAGTTAACTTACAAAATAACAGGGAAATATTGTTGGTTTTCAGATTGGAAACTCTCAACATTAAAGTTATAACTTTGATGTGGCCAAGAATATACAATCTAACAAAAGTTTGGTGTTAGTTTTTTTATTCAAACTATGGAAACAACTCTGAGATAACCTTAACATGTTTCTTTCGTATGCAGATAAATAGTGATATAAACTGATCACCTCGAGTGTATTAATTTGCGTTTCATAAAATAATAAAACTTACAAACCTAATGGTGAATATTCAGCACTTCATGCAAGCATTTTTCAAGGTCAAGCATATTTACTGTATACTTATGAAGAAAATAGGCAAGTTCGTGCAATGCAGAAACTATCTAACCTTTGCGAACTAACAAACTAAATGATCTGATTATAACTTCTATTTTAATCTAGTCCATTAAGGAAGGAAGAAAACTACACGTGGGTTAGAGTTAAACACGTGAACAAACGACATAGCACACATACTACAAAAAAAAAAATACAATAAATGTAACACAGCTCTTTCACTACTGTGATAGTCAGTAAGATCACGTGGTACACAATTATGCATCAGGCAAAAGCTAGACACTGGTAAGCCTTTCTTTGCATGTACGTGGGGACGCGGTTATGGAGTGGCTAGAGCCGTCGCCTCTCGCCAAGGCTAACCGGGCTCGATTCCCGATGGGGTCACTCCCGTCATGGGAATCGTGCCAGACGATGCCGCTGGTCGACGGGTTTTCTCGGGCATCTCCCATTTCCCCTGCCCTTGCATTCCGGCGTTGCTCCATATCAACCTCGTTTCACACTCATCGGCTCTCAAGACCTTGATGCCAGCCTACCGGCTGGCAGCTGCGAAATTTAACTAGGAAATCCCATGTTAAGGAAATTTCGCCTCAGTGCGCCAATTTTAAGGATAGGCGTTTCAAACAAGATGCATTCTTCACGAATTGTTTAGTTGTTTAGGAGAATATGCCTATTCCCTACGAGCGTATATTTTCAATATAGATAGGCAGCATGTATTATTTGTAAAATATAAGTTTTAAAAATTCCTTGCAAACAGGCTATACATGTTATGGAGACATCTCCACTGTAAGGAAATTCTCCTAGAAAAATCCGTGAAGAATACATTTTGTTTGAAACGCATGTCTTTAAAATCAACGTGCTGAGGTGTAATTTCCTTAACATGGGATTTTCTATTTCAATTTCGCAGCTGCCAGCCGGTAGGCAGTGCTCTCAAGAGCCGCCCAAACACCTTACTCCACTTTACATGAACGTACGTTTTACGTAATGTGAAACGATCGTGACATTTCTCACTGAAACACACTAGCCAAGGTATAACCGGCTGACGTGAATGTGTTTCTTGTAACGTGAAAAATGAAGTCATCGTAATCCGACCTGAGGTTGCTGGGTATGAATCCAGGTTAAGTCATGGATGTGTGCATTTTGCTGGTGTAATATTAGGTAGCGCCACGTTCTCTCTCTCTCTCTCTCTCTCTCTCTCTCTCTCTCTCTCTCTTATCCCCCCCCCNTGACAATAAATAATTATAGGCTGTTCACAGTAAAGTGAGCACTTATGAAACCCTAGTTACTTTATACCTATCAGTCATTTTCTAATCTTCCATCACTTTTGAAAATAAATATTGCCATGGAAGTAATAAACGCAGTGTATATTTCACCGGACTCAAAAGTTAGCGTATGAGGCCACAATAAAATATATTTACTGACTATTATATTATTCCAAACGAGAGGGCCTTCAAAAGTGCTCACTTTACCGTGAATAGTCTATAAACAAATGTGTTTTCAAAAGCTGGAGATTGAATAAAAGGGGAAAATGACGAAATTGATCTAATATGGCTGCGCATTTATCGTCAAAAATATATATTTTTTCAAACTGAGCACATAATGGAAATGTTTTAGTTTAATTCGCCTGTTCATAAATAAAATAATAATAATAATAATAATAATGGAAAAAAAGACTCACCCCACTACCAGTGGAATAGGGTTGCTGAGTACACGTAGTAAATGTTCACCCTGCCTGTGTTATCTACCAGTGTAGTGTTTCACCTATAGAATAATTTATACTATCTAAAGGCATTAGGAACGGTATTTGATTGTAAATATGGTATGAAATGTACAACTAGGATATGTTGAAATTTAGAACAAGATGTTTAATTGGTTGAAAATAATATGTGTAAATGCAGAGTTATTATATAATTTTGCTGTATGTACGAAAATAACTAATACACAATAAATATGCTGCATCTTGAAAAATAAAGTTACGAAATACCATCGTTTAATTATGTTTTGTCAAGAAATGTACGCAACTTTAAATTACGTTTTAGTCATATTTATGATTTTCTGTACAATGTATTTCCTTTTCGTATCACAATAACAACAAGGATTATTTTTTTTTGCATTAATTTGATACTAGTGATTTCCGGAATAAAACAACACACGAAACACAAGTTTCCAAAACGGAGTTTCGTATGCAAGTATAAACACTTCACTAAAACCTTGGCTTGGAAAGTTGGGTTTCCGTAATTTAGGTTTCAGCTGACGGTATAAACGTACTGTGTGACGTCGAGGGTGGGCGACAGAGTGCTCTCTCGGCGAATTGGGACACAGCCTTCGCTGAGTTGGGGCAAACTCCTAAGAATTCTACTCGACACATCCCCGGATGGGATATAAGATTGGTCCATCAGTTGGATTTAACATGTATTATTTCTCCACTATCCTTTTAGATTACAGAATTCCCTCGGGCTGTCTCCCTGCCTCTAATGGTTTATGCACTGATTTCACAACAGTGTGACTATGTTTGCAGTTGACTACTTGACCATCACATGTAGTGTTCTTCAAACCAACTGTCAGGATTAAGAAAGTTGCTAAGGCTTTACCGTCAGACTCAGAACCTACATATGCGTACATGTTTCGGAGAAACCAAAGATACATGTTACAATTTAAACTGGAATGTTTAACCCAGTTTGTGCAAACCGTTTTCTTTGGTAACAGAAAACTATTAAACGGGAAGCGTTAGCACATACCAATAAATAATAACAATAACAATAAAAATTAGTTCAAAGTCACAAATACATAAGTTAACGCGGCTTCTATGCCAATGATGGAACCCAAGAGATAAGCCTAAAATAATTCGTAAATGTGCAATCTGTAAAATTCATGCTAAATCGTTAATATACAACACATCGCAAGTAAGTTTAGCAAATGTTGTGTGGTGGGAAAAAAATTAGTAGGTANTTTTTTTTCAAACTGAGCACATAATGGAAATGTTTTAGTTTCATTCGCCTGTTCATAAATAAAATAATAATAATAAAAATGGAAAAAAAGACTCACCCCACTACCAGTGGGGTGAGTCTTGCTAAATCGTTAATATACAACACATCGCAAGTAAGTTTAGCAAATGTTGTGTGGTGGGAAAAAAATTAGTAGGTAGACACTGAAAGTTTGTTTAGTTTCGGTTCTGTTTTCACAAGGATGTAATAGTAAATAATTAGCAGTCTCCAAACTCTTTAACCCTAGCAGTACTTAATAATTTGGGAGGGGAGGAAGGAGTAATAATGAGATATATTGCAACACTTTTATCTGCCGTAAATATACATACATACTAGTTATACCAAGCAAGTGAACTGAACAACAAACTAACAATGATAGCTTGACCTTGTTCTTTGTATACAGTCAAGCGCATAAAAAACGAACAGGTTGGTAAAAGGGGGGAGGGGGAGTGATTGAGGTGAGTTCTGATTGTATCGCAAACTATGCCTTGAAGGTAACTTATCATCCTAGTGTTTAAATGTCTAAATGCATCCCACCCGTCTGTAAAATAATCTGACATTTTCTTACTTATAAAGAGAGCGTGCACGACTTTAAAACTTCATACATTGTAGGTAAGTAATGTTCTGTTTTTGAAAATTTATTTTAAAAATTATTATTATTATAGATTTGAAATACGTTATGCTTGGACAAAATAAACATTATTATCAGCGTTTCGCAGCGTTCTGACTACACTACATCCCCGGGTTTTTTTCTTTTCAGAAACCAATACCCTATAGACAGGTACAATAATTCTGTATTTCAATCCACTTTGAAACCTATACATGTGATATAGTCCATTCATGGTTACCCTTAACTTTTCTGAAGCCCTGCTGAAGTTCTAATTCCAGGCTATTCTTCCAACTCATGCAAACAAAGCTTAACCAAGTCTAGAAAATTACACTAAAAGGAGAACGCACCGCATCCACGTGCACTCAGTTCTGCGTGAGAACCAGTGATGCCAACCCTGTTACGCAAACTTACGAAATGAGTAGTCGCTTAATGCTTTGAAAGTTTGAAATTCTAGACTTGTTTTTCTTTGTAATTTAATTTACGCTTAACGTCAGCGCATGTGCGCTTTTTTTTTCATTAACACGTGCGCAGGTTCGTCGATGGCTGTTCGCTCTTACATCGTATTTTTTTTTTTTCCATTTTAAAAAAGTGTTTTGCTGTCACTGTTAATTTCCATATTTGTTTAATACATAGGAAAGAAACGTTAAAGATCAATACACGGCTGAAATAAAACTACAAGGTTATTGCTTGCAATATTATTCTCGTACTACACAAAGATTTGTAGCTTACCCGCTGCTTCTTTACGGATTTATTGCAACCTATTGTTATTTAATTACATTTAAAAAAATTAGAAATTAAATTATTTCGGTATTTTGGTAGACACAGATATCGGTTTCGGTAGATGCACCGAAAAATTGGTAGGGTTGGCAGCACTGGTCAGAACTACATATTTCTTACTAAGTATTACCAACCTGTATAAATGNCTAGTTATACCAAGCAAGTGAACTGAACAACAAACTAACAATGATAGCTTGACCTTGTTCTTTGTATACAGTCAAGCGTATAAAAAACGAACAGGTTGGTAAAAGGGGGGAGGGGGAGTGATTGAGGTGAGTTCTGATTGTATCGCAAACTATGCCTTGAAGGTAACTTATCATCCTAGTGTTTAAATGTCTAAATGCATCCCACCCGTCTGTAAAATAATCTGACATTTTCTTACTTATAAAGAGAGCGTGCACGACTTTAAAACTTCATACATTGTAGGTAAGTAATGTTCTGTTTTTGAAAATTTATTTTAAAAATTATTATTATTATAGATTTGAAATACGTTATGCTTGGACAAAATAAACATTATTATCAGCGTTTCGCAGCGTTCTGACTACACTACATCCCCGGGTTTTTTTCTTTTCAGAAACCAATACCCTATAGACAGGTACAATAATTCTGTATTTCAATCCACTTTGAAACCTATACATGTGATATAGTCCATTCATGGTTACCCTTAACTTTTCTGAAGCCCTGCTGAAGTTCTAATTCCAGGCTATTCTTCCAACTCATGCAAACAAAGCTTAACCAAGTCTAGAAAATTACACTAAAAGGAGAACGCACCGCATCCACGTGCACTCAGTTCTGCGTGAGAACCAGTGATGCCAACCCTGTTACGCAAACTTACGAAATGAGTAGTCGCTTAATGCTTTGAAAGTTTGAAATTCTAGACTTGTTTTTCTTTGTAATTTAATTTACGCTTAACGTCAGCGCATGTGCGCTTTTTTTTTCATTAACACGTGCGCAGGTTCGTCGATGGCTGTTCGCTCTTACATCGTATTTTTTTTTTTTCCATTTTAAAAAAGTGTTTTGCTGTCACTGTTAATTTCCATATTTGTTTAATACATAGGAAAGAAACGTTAAAGATCAATACACGGCTGAAATAAAACTACAAGGTTATTGCTTGCAATATTATTCTCGTACTACACAAAGATTTGTAGCTTACCCGCTGCTTCTTTACGGATTTATTGCAACCTATTGTTATTTAATTACATTTAAAAAAATTAGAAATTAAATTATTTCGGTATTTTGGTAGACACAGATATCGGTTTCGGTAGATGCACCGAAAAATTGGTAGGGTTGGCAGCACTGGTCAGAACTACATATTTCTTACTAAGTATTACCAACCTGTATAAATGATATATAATTTGTAAACAAAATATAAGTAAAAGTTCAGTTTAACCAAAAGTGAGATATTTTTATGCCAACAGAAGCATAAAACGCTTACGATGCATGACACATTTAAGAAACAACCAAACGCCTCATACATGGGGTGATGTTTCAAAGGTTTAATTCAGAAAGTGTGAAGATACTGCGAACAGACTCTACTTACTACAACCGTGTAAACAGTGCCAAATGTTGCAATACCGTACCGCAGTCCACAATATTATATAAACAATAAAAGTGTTAGAAAAGTATTTCAAAGAGTGACATAAAATATGCGGAAAATTACACTTGCAGAGAATTATGACTTTTGTAGTAGGCCTACGTCGCAACGTTAGGCAATTCCTTCGCCAAAGTTGACCACGGTTGTGTAATTTCGTATCCCAGTCACGCACGGCGTATGACGTCATGTTTTGTTCGTTTACAAACAGTGGACTGAACTTTAACCCTGGCGAGCACACAACTGTGAGAAGGCCACGTGGTTAGCTGTGCCATTGCACTGGTCACCGCTAACTCATCCTTAAAAATAAACATGGCTGCTGTGAGATACACGGATAAAAATAGCAATGATAAAGAGTTTCGTGACGAGCTAGAAATGGAGTAGGATAAACAATATTCAAAACATCAGCTCACGTTACGCAAATCCTACGAATTTATCCATTACCTTGATGTATCCTATGTTATAAATAAATATATGTATATAGGTTAAATACGTAGTTTAAAAAAAAAAAATCTAATACCGTAGGTGCTCCCGCGTTAACAATAACTACTTGTATTAGTTTTCACACAGCAGTTTTCACTTCTAGCCTTCACAGTTGTGTAAATGTTAAAAATTATTGCACCGTAAAATAATTAAAACATCTACGAAAACTGATGCCGTACAATAAGAAGGTTCTTTTGAACTAACAGGCGGGAAAAGTTACTTACCTCAATCCACGGAGGAAGAAGCCACTTCATCACTTTAACCAACACAATAGTTACTTCACTAATCTAATATTCACGCGCATTTATCCAATTATTTAGATCTTACTGGCAGATAGAACTAGAATTTAATTTTGTGCATCTAAAATCATCCGTTTCACGTCCCGCGCATTTCGAACTGGTCCTGACTACTGAAGTCAGCTATAGTTTATTTTGAACTTATATTTTAGTTAAATCTCTACAATATACGTAAACATGTACACAAGAATACTTTTAAGTTTTATCAAATAAAAATAATGAATTAATTTTATTTATGATTTTGATTATAATTTTACAAAGTACGTATTAAGTTTGATGATTGTGTTGTACTGTCGCATACACCGGATGCAGTACATTTGTTTTCGTGTTTACTTTTCACGTGATACAATATGTTCATATTTAGTCCACGAAGTTATCACTACTTTTTTTATCGTGAATATTTACATTTTACGAAATATGCTACACTACAACTGCTTTTGTATTATTCTAAGGCTGTAGGCAAAACGAGACGTTACATACCTAACCTAACAGTTACGTGAATAGCCACATTCGTTCAGTAGTGTATTACAGAACACATTAAATTACGCCTGGGTTTTACTTCTTACAGTAACGACAGCGCTCCCCCTCCTCCAAATTAAAAAGTGTTTTGTAGGTGTGTAAATTTTTTTCTATAAATGTAAAACTTACCATCTTTATGTAATAAAATATAACACAATATTACAGCACGCCGCACCACACCATCACTTTTGTTTTGAAGTAAATGCAACAACACAAAAACCTGTAAACCAGTCAGATGTGCACTAACTGCACTCAACATTCCCCAGCAAATTCTAACTCGCAACTGGATGCAGCCATTACTGTATACACAGAAACTCTTACTGGTTTGTTAACAACAACCGAACAACTGTTTGCTGAAGCAAAATCCCTGTTAGCACACTGCAAACAAACGGCCCTAATAGAGTAGAAGGACAAGGTGAACAGGAATGTAGACACCAGGGGTGACCAAATACCTCTGGAAACTTAAAGAGTGGAACCCACCAATTTTTCCACAGCAATAAAAAGGGTTACAAAATACTTGTGTCAGGTGAATGTGTACTTAACCTGGTGATTAGGATTACGAACGGAATTACATGCACACAGGCAGTATTCTCTGTGTGACCTTGTACTTATATGATTACAGTATTCCACTTTGAAAACACGCTCCGTTTTGAGCCCTCTTTTTCCCTGCAATTACAATATGTAAGTTAAGCTACAAATGCTTGCCATAATTATTGTAATTGTGAAAAATAATCTTTACCATGAAATAAATATTAATATGAAAATAGTATGGTCTCCCCTGTAAAAACACTTTCCAGAATACTGTTGCTGTTTAAGTTATTACCATACTGTGTTCTGAGCAAGTTTGTTTATGCTGCAGAAGTATGTCTGATTTATTCAAGAAGTTTTGGGTCTGAGCCCAGCTAGGTATTTGCCCAACGAGGGTCCCTCCCACCCCTATCACCTCTTTTTTCATGTGGTTTGCCATCCCTATTATTCCAGGAAAATGCTAATTCATTTCACTTAATAAATTATCTTCTCAGCCGTGTAATCATTTTCACCAACTTGCACATCATTAATAATTTTGTGAAATGAGGCTTGAATTATTTTTGCATCCATGCTTAATAGGCCTATGACAGACATGTATTAAGGCTCCTGCCTACCTGACCTTTTTTCCGCGTTTAAAGCAGAGAAATGCGGAAGCGATAAGGGTGACTCTGCCACGCGCATCAAGTGCCCCATCGCCACTAAGTGCAAGGCTCTGAACTGGCGTGCAGTGTTCTTGGTAGCACTTCATGTACCTATTCAGACTTTCAGTGGTTACCCTATTATTTTATTGACGGAAAGTCTGTAGCAAGGTTCAATGCATGGCCCTTGAGTAGTTTTGTATGCATCTGACACTTATAATTTGAGATACTGCGCTTTAAAAAAGCCTTTCGTAGCTATTTGGAGTACTCTAAAATGGTGTTTCTAATATGTGTGACGTCTTCAAAGCAAACAGGCCTCATGTGAATTGTATGTTCTTTTTATAGATCAGCAATTTGCACGGAAGTTTAACGTGGAAAAATGAGATCTTTAAACACACTGCAACGCAGTTCAAGTGCTAGGTAGGGGGGAGCCTGAAGGTGTTTTCAATAAAGGACAATAATTTTAAAAAGTAAATGTAAAAATTTTTTTTACCTACCCTTAACAGTATACAACAGGGTACATCCTTAAATAAAAGTAGTGTACCATATTTATTTCACATAAATGAAAATTCAGTTTTATTATTTATTGTCTATAAACGAGTTTCTAAGCCTTGCTCAAAAATTTTCTTTTCAAAGCGCATTTAAGGATGAAGACAGTTATGTTGTGCACTGTCAATTTCTATTAGCAACTGAAAATTCTGTGTTTACAGCACTGAATACATAATTCTGGTGCTAGATGTCTCAATACATCAGTCCTTCCAGTTGGTGAAGCATACGTATACCGTGCACCAAATATGTGCGGGCTTGAGCAGTGTCAAAAGGAAGGGGGATCTTCACTGAAAATTCTGGATCTGTTGCACATAGCACAAGGGTCAGGGCTGTAATGAAACGGATTAGAGCCTCCCACATTATGTAAAGAACAAAGAAAAAATTGGTCCTTGGTAACCACTTTTCGCTCATACTCCTTAAGATTTTCATCAAAATCACCCATTTCAGTTTTCTAGCAAATATTTTGTATTATTTTATTTATTTTAGAGAAAAAATATTTAAACCTGTTATAGAAACCTTTCTCGAGTTTATTCACGTGCTCACATAGTAGCATTTTCAGTGCTATGTCTCTATCCAATAACATTGTAAATCACCACACATGTTTGGGGAAATATTTTTTTCGCAATTATTTGTAAATTAAATTAGAGGTGTATTTTTAAACACTAAGCAATTTTTTTTATTGGAACTTTAAAGTGCACATACACAAATACTTTCATCTTTTAAAACTAATTTACCTTCGCAGTGCTGAATGTTTTGGAGTTAGTATTTTCCTATCAGTTAGTAGGAAGAAATCAGCGCTGTGCTGTGTCCGTAGGTTCCTGCTCATCCATGCACCCCTTCAAGAGATAATAGCAGACAGCAGGGCTGTTTTAAACACCATCCAGACTCGCAGATATGTGGTGCGTAGTATAGAACTAACATGTTTTTCTGTACCAAAGTGCTTTGTTTTTAATTCATCTTTATAAGTAACATCATGAAGAGATTGAATTATTAAAGTTAAGAACAAATAAATATAACTAATATTGTATTCTATGGTTTCTAGAAATATGCAGAAAGTGTATCCCACCTCCCTAAAATTATGTTCTGGTTACGTCCATGCCAAAGGAAGAAGGTTGCTCTACCCAAGGTACAAGCCTATTTTCCCGAGTCAGTCTATCTTTTAATGGTCGGAAAACCTTATGCTAGAACATCTTTTATGTGGAATATCATCTGGAGTAATGATAGTACTATTACACTTATTGTTCTTATCAGCGAGTGGAATTTTTATGCCACACACAAATAAAATTAAAGTCCTAACCACTGTCTTTATACGATTTAAAATCTCTTAATCTTCACTCATTCATTACAAGTAGACTACCAAAATATCCACATGCCACGCATTTTAATCACTCAAATGTCCATCACTCACAAAACAAATCACACTGCACTAGCACAAACTTACTGTTGTCACTCATTATGCAGTTTTCGACATACTTCATTCCTCATGCTTAACACTGTCTCCAGGAATGTGCTATTACTTGTGGGTGTAGCTTCAATTAGAGATGGGTTGTTATGGCTTTTTTCTGTACCTGCTCCAAACTGATACGGACACAGGCCTGTATCTGATACTTTCTGTATCAGATACAAGAATTCCCTAGCTTCTCGAGTGTGTCTCTGCTTCGCCAGGTTCTCGAGTAGCGGGCGTGTATTAGGTAGGCCGCTATATGAGCCGCCGTGGAAGATTTATATTACACGACAGCAGTTCGCGTACTAGCATTTGATACATTCGGTGGGTGTGCAGTGTGTGGTTTGTAGTAAATATGAACTCCATTTGTAGAACTGCTACCGGTCAGTAAGTTTTGTAGGCCTATTAAAAAAAAAAACTAGCTAGCACATCTTAATATTTCTATATTACTATTGGCCTTTACATCAATTCATTGCTTACTGGTGTAGTTTCATTCATTTTCATGAAAATGATGTGAAGTCACGACATTGTTATTTGTAATGTTGCAAAAATTATTAACAGTTAGTAAAATGTACTTTTCTTTAGGTAAAAAGTTATAATCCCCATGTATTAGTTTAAAAAAAAAAAATTGTCCGACGGAGTTTTGAACTTGTACACAAAAGTTATACTGAGCACCATGACTTTACCACTGGACTACCACTTCCCACATTATTTCATGTCGTTAAAAATAAATATCTATTAAACTATGGATTAATTGTTTCATAGTGTAGGTAATGTTTTGCGTATTTAGGACACTTCTCAACAGTAATTAAAAGTTCTTTTCGCCAATATCATTCGTCTTTGTCGTATTTTAAATATATTTGAGAGAGTTTCAAGATCACGGACATATAATCAAGATGGAGGCATCCTCTTTGGTTTCTTCACCAACTTGTTTCAAGTAGTAGCCACGGGGAGCACCCTGGGCTCTGAAACTGCGATGTGATTGGCCAGGTACGAAAGTCTTTATGGAACCTGCCACAAAAAATAGGACGTGTCCTATTCCAAATCTGTTATGAAATGTGGACATAGAAGGTGGCAAATATCATGATGGGTGCCATATTAGCCGGTATAACGGCTGCAATGCGGAACCTTGCACAAGCTTTTACAGAATATGGTATCATGTAATATGGCCTTTACCACATTATCATATTGCATTGGTAATCTTGGTCCCAAAAGACCTGTTTGCATGAGTCTCAAAAATATTTTTTAATGTACTGTGCAATCAACTCACTGGTATTTTTAAATTACTTCCAGGTTACTATAGAAACCCCTACATAATTAGTTATAATTTTATGGTAAAAGCCACATGAAAATTTAATAAATGTAGTTGTTAAGGTTGAAAGTGGGCCGCTAGGCTACCAAAAATATATATAAAAGGACAGGATCTCGAGTACTCACAGGGTAGTACTTGTTGACATGCATACACATTCACACAAAGGACGACATATTTTCCACGTGGTTACGCGATCGCTACGTTTTGCTGACTAAGCCAGCTTCATCAGGCAGCGAATTGTAGGACACTGCAGTATGGTAGAGGTGCTAGGTATATTACCAACTACACTGTAAGTACTTGAATTCCTGTCCTTTTATACGGTATATAAATGTGGTTGAAAATTTACGGAGTTATTTTTGATAGAAATGTGAAAGTAATTATGTATAGTTTATAGAATAAAAAAACTTATTCATAATTTTAATTTGAGTTAGAAACACTACTTTACGAGTATTATCGCATGAGTGTAAAACACTTTTTCACTGGTGTGACGTCACAAGTCTTACAGGCATCTGACTTAAAGCATACTGCAAGCTTCTACAGTGATATTCAGAACATTGGTGTATGACTTGGGGCAGTGTATATCATATCTGGGTTGTATCTGAATTCTCTTAGGTTGTAATGCAAGCTAGAAGTACAGAGTGTAAATCCAAATGAGAAAATAATGCGCAGAAGCCCAAAACGTGTTGGGTGAGAAGGGAGAGTCCATTGCAGCTGCACAGAGTTATTCAGTTCATTAGCGACAGCGGCCGAGTAATGTCAGCAGAGAGCTGCTCCAAACAATCATATTACCTGTCGAAAAAACATAGTCACGTTGGTGGTATTTAACAGCATGATACTATACTGTGTACCATATAAGAAGGCCACATTCTTGACAGTTGACAATCGCCGTGTCTTTTCGTTTATGTATCCATTCGCCATCAACAGGCGTGTCAAGAATAGGCTTTGATGTGGCGAGTCAGCGCGTCCAACAGGTGCTGCTCCGTGTGGCAATTGGTGAACTGCTTGGGTGGCGCTGCATTCGTAAACGGAACTTGGTGGATGTGTGTAGGGTCGTTCGTAAACGCGGTACACGAAATATATGTTACTTTAAAAATTATACAGAGCTCGCGGGAAAATAAAATTATTTGTATATGCGTGTAAATACGTTATTTTAAACAACAAAACTATGATATGTATCTGGGTGTAGTTCGGGATATGGATAACAGATGGCGTGGAAGGGCATATTGCAACAGATGGTGCGCTTTTAACTCACAAGATGGAAGCACCTGGTTTGAGTCGAAACTTTGGATTTTTTCGTCACATTTGGATACGTATCGTTTTATTGTGCATCTTATTTTGAACACCTATATATTACTATTTTATCACAAAGTTTCGTTTCTAAAACTAAAAACTGCTGTTTTAAACCACGTAAAATAAAATGTATTAATTAATCTACGAACTCTTTCTTATCCGCGTATTTTCTGCTTGTGTGATGTCCTTCGGCACTGCTCTCAGAATAGCCAACGTAATATTAACTTTTGTTCGTTCGTGCATCAGCTGATACAGGATTTTGTAAATGGCAGGTTATTTGTTTTCAATATATTAGGTTGCCACTCACTGACTGTCAGAATGTGGCCTTCTTATATGAAATGAACTATAGAAACTAGAGTGTGATGTTATCAGTTTGGTGTGTATAGCATCAGCAGTCTCATGTGGTTTCTCTCCCTCTAGTGGTGAGCATTTAGGAGAACCTTTCCTCAAAGCTGAGCTAAGATTATTTTCTCATTTGAACTTCATCCTACAACCAATGCCTTATTTTTCAACTTGAGACCTTTCTCACACTTGACATGGTGAGACTATATTACCATTTATTGTAAAAATTTTATTTTACAGGAAATTATTAGGTCATTACACCTCAACAATGTTTTGATAGTAAAATGTGACATTAGCTCAAACGCCACATAAAATATGTAGCACACACTTCTGAAACACTCCTTTCAAAATAAATCAAGGAAAAACCACATTAATATAAAGTCCTTGCAAATTACACATTTAAACTATTTTTAAAAAAATCTTGGTAATTCGTTTGGTTACGCTAGTTGAACCTGTAGTCAGAGCCCTTAGTATTCAAATCTTAGTGAGTACTAAGTATAATTTTTCAATTCAGTATTGTGATTGATAATGCATAATAAAAACATGTCTTCAATGTTTGTTTGCAAATTTTTTTTTGTTAAAGATACTTTTTAACATGCAATAGAACTACTACCTGCTGTTGGAAAATACCAGCATTTTCATGTCACAATTCATAACAAATATTTTGTTTTATAAAATATGTAGGTACTGAAATTCACACTACAGGTACTGTCAATATATATTGTTCGTCTCATATAGCTTTGCAAGATTATGACAGTCAGTGAGTGACAACTTCATGTAAACAAAACAAAATCCTGTATCAGCTGATGCACGAACTAACAAAAGTTAATATTACGTTGGCTATTCTGAGTGCACTACCGACGCACATCAGACAAGCAGAAAATACACGGATAAGAAAAAAGTTCCTAGATTAATTAGTCCATTTTATTTTACGTGGTCACAAAACAGCGATTGTTAAAGTTACAAATTAAATTTTGTGATAAAGTAGTAATAAATGTGTTCAAATAAAACTATCCGTATCCGCAACTTCAAAACCTTGAGAGTTCTTTTCACGTCGTATCCCCACTCTCCATCCATGCTTGATATTAATTCCAAAAGCATACAGAAATATTGCATGGTATTGTTAAATTATTTTTTCTAATAATTTGTCAAAACAAATTTTCAATTTGTGTCGTTTCGAGCAAGTAATAAAAGAAAAGTCAACTTTTAAAAAGATGGGATCAAGAGACAGGCAAATGTGCTGCTATCTGTTGAGTAAGGTTCTAGGCTCGCAACTCACCCTGCCATGCCATGCACGCCATCTGTTCACCTTTTCCCGAAACATTACCAGCCACAAAAAAATAGCTTTCGTGAGTAAAATAACATATTTACGAACAGATACCAATAGTTTTATTTTTCTGCGAGTTCTGCATAATTTTTAACATATCATATATTTAGTGTACAGTGATTTTGATTACTAGTAATTTCTACTGGGCCGGTAATTGTTATGTCTACATCCATTAAACTCCGTGTTGTTCTCTTGCAAACCCATTTCATTGTTTCCGTGTTGTTACTACATTGTATTAATAAAACTAAGAAAGTGGGACGTGCATGAATAGTTTTTAAGCAATTATTATGTTATTCCACGCCACATATTTCCAACTCGAACTGTTTAGTATCAGTAATAGCAGATTTGCTGCTTTGCAATAGTCGTTGGTGAGTTTTTGGAGAATAAAAGTGCGTTGTCAATCAAGTTTCCCCAAATTACTTTTAGTTTCAGTTATATTAGCTATGACGTCCAAAGTGTGATAAGAACGACAACTACCGTCTTGCAAATGTTAACCCAAATTCGCTGTCTCGGACAAATTAAAAAAGAGTTAGTAAATATTTAATTTTTTTTGCAAAGTTTTATATTTTTACTTTTATAACCTACGAATGTTTTTAGACAGATGTCAGTCTAAAACACCTTAAAATTTGTTTAGCGTTACAGTACAATGGCAAGTGGATTAGCTGACAGCATGTTGATAAAATATACAGCCTCCACTTGAGATGCACCAGCTGATGGCGAAAGTATACATAAACAAAAAGTTAACATTGGCCCTACTTTCGTCGAACTGTCAAAATCTTGCCAAGTTACATGAGACAGAGAATATAATGAGTCTGGAGAGAAATAATGTGGATGTAGAAATAATTATGAACTTAGTCAAACCATATTTAGAAGTCAGCTGTTATTGAAAAACTATTCAAGAAGTTCTGGTAGGAGTGTTATATTTGAAATTTTGTTTTTCAAGATGTCACTTATATCACTTTAGGCAGTTCACCAATTAAGATTTTGTGGTATTCCTAACTTATTACTTTTGGTACCCATTACTTCATCACAACATGTTTCGGTGGGCATTTTGGAATGTTATAAGTTTCATATGCGAATAACATTTTTAAAACCATTTCCCAAATCATTATGGTTTCTAACTTAACACCCACCAAAAGCAAATGTGCATGTAACCTGTTGCGTATGGCACCAAAAAGTTGCAAAGTGAAAATAAATTTAATTGAGAATTAGAACAGTGAGGTATTTATTGGATCTGTCACATCACTAGCAAATTAAGTACATGTATGATAAAAAAAATAAATAAATACCACACAATTACACATATGTTTTTATTTATTTTCTCAACAATGATTTCTGTACAAAATAAAAATGGTTCACTTACTTACAAACATACATTAAAAAAAATACAAAACAAAGTTTATAAAAAAAAATTTATTTTAGTGAAAAATAGTGAACAGGTCAGAACACAGAAGATGTTTGATATCAACAAAGTATTAGTAAACAGTTTTCTTCTGACCATTTAATGTAATTTACAAGCGCGGAAGGAAAGTTTTAATGATAAACAACAAACTTTCAAGTACATAATATACTTATTCCATATTTTCACTTTTAAAATTATGACTTCTTAAAAGAATGGTTTTAGTTTATTTATTTACATACATATGTCCACATTTCCCTTACAAGGCCATACAACTGATCAATAAACACTGAGATCATATCACATTTTAACATCACACTAAATGTCAACAATTCCCAGATAATCACATGCTTTTCCACCATCAAATGCAGTCTCTAAACTTTTTAAAACAACAAAAAAATGACGAGTACAAATAATATATAACACTAAATTGGACGGGACGGTGGGTGTGAATCCTCTTCTCACTATTATATTAGGTCCAAATAAAATATAAAAACTTGTGTCTTATTCAATAATGGCAGTACAAGCAACCAAATGTATATTGGGATTTAAAACGACAAACAATGTTAAAAAAGTCAGTGTACAGTTTTGAATTGTATACACACATATCTAGAACCACTTATGTATTGGAGTCTTAAATTGCTAAGATGATCAACATGTACCAAACAGATCAAATTTATATCAAAATTACTTGATGTCCAGTAAGTTATGCAAACACTAGTACATGAATTTTGTAGTTGTTGCTGTCTCCAAAGAATTTTTAAAGAATTATGTGTAAAATAACTTCAGTTTATTCTGGATTGAAGGACTAGCACTTAAAGAAAACAAACACAAAACACACTGTTGCACACAGTAGAAATGTAGGGTTATCGTTTGTCAGTTTCAATCAAGCTTTAGTTCTTAAAGATGTAAATAACTAATTCTATACTAATAGAAGAAGATTGGGAAGATTTCATTGCAATGGCAAGAAGAATATTGGTATTTCTAATAATCCAGCTTGTTGCCTACAGTAAAATTTTATATAACACACCCTCAAAATATGGTTTAATATCAATGATGCTTAATTTAAATTCTGACATTGCTCTACAAAGCTGGGAAGCTGTACGAATTTTAGTATAAATAAATATATTTTGTAAATAATGAAAAGATTAAATTACTGGATGCTTGTAACCATTTATTTATTACCATTCATATAGCACATTAAAAATTGTGCAAAGGTACAAAATTTACTCAGAATTATTACTTTTCTTTTTGCAAGCTTTTTTACTTAAAACTCATTGTGGAAAAAAATCCTCTTAAATGGAAGATGAAAAATATATACGTGCAAAAAAATGTATTCGTATACAGATGTCTTTGTATCATCAGTTGTTCAGGATTTTTTTCCCTTGCTCTATAGATGGGTAGCCAACAAAATGTAGACATCATTTCAGACAAGGTTGGTTAAACCCAGCGTTGTTGTATGTGTATGTCAAAAAAGTTTATAAACAAACTTTCCTGTACAATCAACATATTTCCTAGATGACTTTTTAAGATATTTTCATGTTGACCAAGTCTGGATATGACAATATAATTAAGTCAGGTGACAAAAATAAATAATAGTTAATAGATAAAGAGGAGTTGCATTCATTTGGTGATCAATTCAGTGTAATTAAAATGTATGAAAACATGTGACTATCANATATAATTAAGTCAGGTGACAAAAATAAATAATAGTCAATAGATAAAGAGGAGTTGCATTCATTTGGTGATCAATTCAGTGTAATTAAAATGTATGAAAACATGTGACTATCAACATAGATCTTTTGCGATGAGAAGAAAGTATTTTCTACAAGATAGACATGCATTTCCCATACGGAAACTGGCTTTATTTTTGCAACCAAAGATGCAGATTATAATGTTGATTTGGAACCTCCAGTCACGAACCATGAAAAAGAAATGGCAAACAAAATAAAACATTCCAAGAAAGACATCCAAGTACTTTCAAAACCACTACGAAAGTAATCACTGTGTCTAACTACAATTCACAGTTTCTGGTGTAATCTATAAAGCAAATTTAATCAGATGTCAAAAACCAGCTTATTTGTTTAATATTTCTTATGATTAAATGTCTGAGGCCTGGTTAATATTTCTTATGGTTAAATGTGTGAGACCTACACGTCAGTACAGTGGTTTGCAAAAAACAATATACGAAATTGATGGCATCGAAAATATCATCTGTCATAACACAGCGTTTAAGATGATAGTGCTGGGTCAGCAAGGCATAAACTTCAAACTACTATGATATTCCAGTTTATAATTCTGTAATGTGTGTGCTATTTTTAGATACATATAAATACAGTAGAGTTTCGCTGTTAAGATGCCTTACGGTTTCCGGGAATAGGGTTGTTAGTGACAAACTGTCTTAATAGAGTGTTTAGAAAATTTGCCATATATTCACCCACCCCAACTCCTTCACAGTCTATTCGCAGTTTCTTCATACTTTTTGAATCCAACATTTTAAAAAACACTCCATGCACGACGTGTTTGGTTGTTTCCTAAATACATTATGTATCACAAGCGTTTTATGCTTCTGTTAACATTAAAGTACATATGTAATTATTGATTAAATTGAACTTCTGCTCATAATTTATCAATAAATTATATATTTCATTTATAATTAATATTAATAAGAACATGGAGAAAATAGGTGTGTTAGTAACGCCTAGTAAGAAATAGTTCTTATGCAGAATATTATTACACTGAGTGCGCACGAATGCAGTGCACTCTCTCTTTGGTGTNCTAGTAAGAAATAGTTCTTATGCAGAATATTATTACACTGAGTGCGCACGAATGCAGTGCACTCTCTCTTTGGTGTTTGGTGTAATTTTCTAGACTGTTTGCATGAAGTAAAGGAATAATTTGAAAGTAGAACTTATGCAGGGCTTCAGAAAAGTCGGAAGTAACCGCGAATCGACTATATCTATTTTTAGACATGCACTGATTGGAGTAGTGTTAAATGCAATGCGTAGTGACTTATTTTAAGCTGATTTCCCTCTAATTTACCACTTTTTTTTACAGAATTTTTTCAATGTGACTTAAAAATGGGTCTTCAAAGAGAGATGGTCTTAATAAACGGGGTTGCANTTTTTTTACAGAATTTTTTCAATGTGACTTAAAAATGGGTCTTCAAAGAGAGATGGTCTTAATAAACGGGGTTGCATTAGAGAGATTCTACAGTATAGATTTTCAAATGGAAATATATGTTAGTTTGGCATGTAGTTCAGCCATCTAGTTAATCTTTGGACTAGCAGCCAAATCAACTTGATAAACTACATTTTCGTACTTCTCCTACCCACTCGAAACCATTTTGGATTAACAAAGGAGTTTAGGCATGCAGCAGGGGCTGTACAGGCTAAATTCCCATATACATCTAACGTTATATTGCCACTGTGCAAATCACATCCAACTAACATGTAGTCGTGCAGTTGGGCAGCATAAAACCTTTTGTGCTCAAGGTCATTTCACACAGTCAAATGTTACTTCAAAGGGGCTCACATTTATTTTGAATGGTGATAAAGTGCAGGATCAACTTTGAGAGGATGGGTGAATCGTCTGGCATCTGGTATTTCCAGAGCTCATGTGTTTGCTTGACTTTGCTTACCCACATGGTTGTCAATGTCAATGCATGGTTTGTCTAACACAGCACCTGTTTTAAAAGTAAACTCTTATTATCTATGCCTTAAATTCAAATTCATTTTTTTACCAGTTGTAAGCATTAAACATTATGACGCCTTCAAAAGTCTCCAAGTGAAACCCCGCGAAATACATATTTCCGTAATCATATTGTTTGTTTANAACATTATGACGCCTTCAAAAGTCTCCAAGTGAAACCCCGCGAAATACATATTTCCGTAATCATATTGTTTGTTTAGTGACTAACTGAAGCAATAAGCTACAAAACATGGTTTTAAAAGATTTTCATGCCCTATTCATGTTGATTATGTTTTNGTGACTAACTGAAGCAATAAGCTACAAAACATGGTTTTAAAAGATTTTCATGCCCTATTCATGTTGATTATGTTTTTATTTTCTGCATTAACTAATGGGAGGGAACGTGCTTAAATAAAGAACTTGCCTATAATGTGGATGAAATAACACTAGGAAAAAACTCTCGTAGTGCAACTGGCAGGAATTGAATTTACCTATAACCTAATGAATAACCAACCAAAAAATAATAATGGATTCTTGTTGGCAAGAGCATGTAATACGCTAGCAGACTTGACTCCGTAAGGTAATATATACCGAGTTCCTTAACAGGTATCAGTGACAGACACATGCACAAAAAATCTGTGTTTTGTGTGTGTATTCTCGCAGTTTAATTTTAAACACAAATGCAATACAAATATTACCTTCAGTTTTGTACATATAAATGTAATTAACTGAAAATTAACATGTTACTTGTGTCCGTCATCTTGTCTAGAATGAATTCAATTCTCAGGCGAAAGCCCAGGAGAATAAATCCTTTTCCATAATTTGTTATGTGTATTATTAAAAAAAAAATTGTTATCTGTATTTTGTTACAATTTTCAAATATAAAGTTAAATTTACACACATTTTGTTGTGTGTGATGATGTTAACAACATAATGAGAAAGAAATAGGTTCACCTTGCTTCAAGTTTACCAAAAACGTTGCTTGCAAGGACACACAACAAATGTACCGTGAAAATATTTTAAAATTATTCAGGTGTCAAATGTTAAGATATTGCTTTTTTTTTGTGGAAGTAGGAAACAGATGGACAGTTTAATTAATTTCTAGTAATTTTGTCATTTCTTACAGATGCAGAACACAAGACACACACAACAACACTTAATTACAGCCATTTAACTTGCTGTAAAATGGTAAGATGTACACAAAAAAGAATTTTTTTACATAATTCCTTGTCATTTTTAAAACACACATTTAAAATATATACACACATTACCACACTTGCATATGCACACACATACATAGTTGTATTATTTGCTTACACACACTATTTTAGAACTATATCTTATAAGTTGAGCATTTTAAAATCATGAAATTGCTTACATAAACATTGTTAAGAAACTTAAAATGGAGTCACATTGTTTTATGATACCGTTAAGTTTTGGACACACAGGTGTATTAATATATTGAAAACACAATAAATATACAATATCACATTTAAGTTCATAAACACTGAAATGGCACCTCTTGTCTTGCTCAAATTATTACAAATAAAATGTAAAATTTTAACAAAAAGTAAGAAGGACAAAAATGTACTCTACAGAGCTGTTTTACAGTGTCTTTAATGAATTCAGTGCTAAAATTAATAGTAAAAATGTTTTACTGAAATTTTTTTTGCGACTGATAAAACTACGAAGATTTGTATTAACATTGTTTTAGCTTTTGTGATAGGAACCAAAACATTTTGAAAGCTATACATTGTAATTATTATATTTGGTAAAACCAACTAAATAATATAGCATGAATTTGAAAGTTAAAAGTTTACACGATCAATCAAATCATTTTGACAGCAAAGCAAAATACTGAAATTTTTGTATACATAGTTAACTGCATACACAAAAATGATTCAACTTCAAGCACTGTTCAAGATATGTGCTCTTTCATACATGTTCATTTAAAGCTTTTTTTTTATTCAGCTATAGCTACTGCAAAAATTAATGCTGATTCTGTTCAGTGCATGTTGCCATCTACAATTTATATCCCAAAAAAAATTGTGACATGCAGTCCTTAGAGAAACTATCTGATGGTAAGGGCAACCTTTGAAGCCTAAACAAAATGTTTAATAGTTTGTGAGATGTATTTTTCTTTTATTCTATTTGTGGGCACTAACCTGCCAAAATTACGTGTTTATAAAACGACAGTACAATGTTTCAGATCAGAAATTAAGAAACGTAAACTAACACCATGATTCAACAAAACTAAGTCTGGTATGATTTCCAATCATTGGTGTATTGGTTTCAGATCATTCCCTTGTCTTGGAACAGCATTTACTCTGGATTGAAACTTGTCTGTCTGACACAATATTTCTTTTGTGTGGTTCATAAAACGGGCAAAATTACTTTTTCCATATTCACTTCCTTTCTAAACTTATGCAACTGGATTTTGCGAAAATACAGCCTTAAAATGAGTTATTTAGAAATAAAATTAAATATCATACNACACAATATTTCTTTTGTGTGGTTCATAAAACGGGCAAAATTACTTTTTCCATATTCACTTCCTTTCTAAACTTATGAAACTGGATTTTTACAGCCTTAAAATGGGTGTTTCAGAAATAAAATTAAATATCATACTTTACATTAATAACTTTTTTTGTATCTGTTTACAAAAAATAATGGCACATTTAGTTCTGATTATTTTTAATATGTAGCTATTAAGTTTGTGGTAAAACACTCATGCATTTAATTAAAATACTAGAGCACACGAGGTGATGTAAAACAGCCGAAAGCAAGACTTGATCACAATGATCATGCTTATGCATGCGCTCAAAATCTGTTCTATTAATTGATCGTGGAATTATTTGTGCTTATCATTAAAAAGAGGAGTTTATAGAGTACATACCTTATATCTCCTACATGAACAACAACACATCATGAATTAACATTACAAGCAAACACTTGCTAAAACACAAGAGTTTGTTCAATTATAAACTTCTTTAAACTGTTTTTTCAAGTCTGTGCTTGCAGTCTTCAGTGAGTTTACACTTTGCACGACGAAGCTGCACTTGTGTTCTGAATGGTTCTCTGTGTGCAAAATGTATTTCATCCTCATCCTCACTCTTCACGTTAACACTGTGCAATTTTCTTGCAAAGCTCGCAAAAGGTGCTCTCTCATTTCGTATCGTAAAATGTGCACATTGTGCGAAAACACGCTGAAATCTGCAACATTACATTTTTGCCGCAGCATTTACAGTTAATCTTCATTAACAAGACTGTTCCTGTGTTGGATTATACTGAAAGTAAATCATTTATTTTTCAGCGTGTCATTACCATTATAATTTAATGGCATCTGCAACAGTACACTGAACAATTTCTTAAGAACTTAATTCCACAATCTGATACTGTCTTGTTGCTTCTTAAAGTTTTTATTGCACACAGTGTTATGCTTCATGCAATCACACCAGTGTTAAAATAGTCTTCCCCCCCCCCCTTAAATCCAGTCACTAGAACAGTGACATACATTTACCCGAGTCAGCAAATTTTTACACTTCTGCCATGAAGCTTATTATACATACTATTTTTATTTTTTAAATTTGTGTTATACTCGAGGACAGTGCACATGAAGCGCTAATTATAAGGGATGACAATATCTGCTGCAGCATTAATGAGGTGCCCAAAAGTACATATATAAACACACCGCACACTGTAAGTCGTGGATGAGTGAAAGAACAAAGGTGATCGTTTGAAACACTTACATGAACATCTCACACTTGCAAGCTTCCGAACAACAGCATTTAGCGCTCCCCTTCCGAGAGTCTCATGGTGTTGCACTGTCGTGGAGCGACGAACACCGCTCGCTCACCTTATGTTGGTCCACCGTCGCAAGGGTACCTACGACAGCGAAACTCGATGGCGAGCCGCCTCTGAGCTGTACACCAGTCCACACTGGGCTTCGAAGCAGTCTCACACGATGATCTCTCTTATCACACGCCTGTTACGCGAGTTAGGCGTCGAGTAGCCGCTCTCCAAACTCTCGTCAAATGAGAGGGATATGTGCTGCGGTTTGCTTTCGTCACAGTCCAATTGGTCCATGTACGGATCGGGGAGGCCACTAACGTCGTGATAAGGGGAATCTATCATAACATAAATAAAATATAAAAAAAATTAAGAAAAATAAATAAAATATAGTAAGGGGGGAAAAAAAACAAACAAACATATAATTCTAGAAAATGCTTTTCAAACCACACAAACATAAAAAAATATAACTTATCTTTTTACACAGTAACATGAATAAAAATATGTAAATATATTAACAGAAATAAAATTTATTGAATACTCATGCCACTACTGGAAATCAACTACAAACAATACCACAAAAAATCATAAATTTTAAATGGAAATGCAAAAATGTAATGTAATAAAAAATTAATTCAGATTTACCGCAGAAGGCCAGAGAATTTAAAATCATATTTAAAATGTCCGTAAGCTGCATAGGAAATGGGGAGGGCAAAATCTACACTTGATTAAAAACCACTCGTACAAGAAGAGTATTTCATACTCTTCAAATATTACGCAGTTCTAGCAATTGAACCTAGGCATGATATTCGTAATGCAAAGTTATTTGGCCTGCGAACTTTCTTGTGGCAAAGGATGCACTATCGGGCAAACCGACATTTCGCAACCTGAAAAATTCAAAAGACAACAGAAATTGAAATTTGCAGACAACACAATCAAATGCCCTTTCATAGTAATGCATGATCAGTATTTTTTTTTACCACTACACATCAGAAAATGTTCATGGCATTCAACAAATTTCCATTTCTCTCAAGACGTGCACTGTGAAAACATTAGAAAACGTCATTTTTGACAGAAGAGACTATATGCACTAACAATCATCCATTTTCTGTGACAGACACATTATTTTGGCGTGATGGTCAAAGTCGAATTATTCCCGAAATCAGTTTTTATTTGTATAGTCACGTCTGAAATCGAATCAATCATTCGGATTCCGAATATTCTGTTTTCTTCTCCAATTGCGTTTTAATCTAAAGGAATGAATGTTAATGCTGCCACAAGTTAACAATTCGAAAGTACTTTTGTGAAGCGAGTAAATTAATGGTGCATTTGGCTGAAGTTATGACACCTATGTTCATAAGAATTCATAATGTTTATTTGTGTTTGAAAATGGCAACATTTTTAGTTCTTGATCATTTTTCGTCCTATTGTGTATTCTGGAGCTGTCGTGAACCTTTGGAACTGAGACAAAAGGCTTCTAAACGTTATTTTCTTGCTATTCACAATTTGTTATCGTTTCAATGATAAATACATTTTCTCGAGTACTTTAATGAGTTAAAAACTCTTTGCAATTCATGAAATGTTACAAAACTGAAAACAATTGCAAAATTTATTTTCAGAGACCAAATTATTGCAGTAGCTGCCATTCCCTTCCCTGATATTCAAATGAAACATTGACTTAGTAGAGATAAGTATGAAAATTCGCATTAGTGAAATTAATGAACATTCGCATGAGTCAAGCGAATTATTCTGCATTTAACAAAGTGAATGTTGGGAGGAATTTTGCTTCCCATAAGTACAATATTCGTTATAAACTGTGTTTAAAGAAAAAATGCAAAAATAAATTTGTAATCTTTGTATGTACAAAAAAAGCAAAAAGTTAAATATCAATTGTTGATGACCTTAAAAATTTATGTAAATATTGTAGTGCACTAGTGCTATCTGTTGTCGAGAAGGAAAACTTCAATCCGAATGATTAATTCGAATACCACAGACAAATATCGAAAATTCAATTATACTGCAACAATCGAATATTCTAATTGTTTCCATTTGATTTTGCCCATCACTACTTATTTTGACGTGTATTATTAGCTTCATGTGCCTCTAAATTACCTGGCGCTGCTGGTATGGTGTGTAATAAATATAATTTTAAGGTAGAAATCCAAATAAATGTACATCCGTTTCAAGTTGGAGACTGAACAATGGCCTGCCAAAGGTGGGCAATTTCTTACAATGGATAGAGTATAGATGCTGCATCATCATAGGAGATAAGTTTCGATGTAAACAGTTACGTAGTTCTATAAGAAGTGGTGTACACAACGAGCATCAACACATGATCGTCCTGACCTGTTACGCATAGTAGAGATTACTGGAAGTTTTCTCTCATTATCCTCCACACAGTATTCCTGTAGGCCTCCTATTCCCCTGCAAACCATCTGTCACTGTCTCCTGGGCTGCTTGAAATGCACTGCAAAACATGCTCTTCCAAATCCACAGCCTTGGAGCTCCAAAGTCTACCGTTCCCAAGGATCCAATATTCAAGGACCTTGTTCCTTTCACCTTAAACTGTGGTGAAGGTTCTCAACACACACTGGAATAACATTCAGGAACATCCAGGTTCAGTTCCCAGTTCGGCCGTCCTGATTTCAGTTTCGCACGGTTTTCCGAACTTACTCCAGGCAAATTCTGGGATGATTGCTTACTACAGGTCATGGACGATTTGTTCCCTGTTCCTGCATCTCTATAATCTGCTCTGCCTATGATGAATTCACTGTCGATGAAGTGTTAAACCCAACCTACCTTTTTTGTTGGGTAGCTGTTGGTCCAGGAAAGTTCCCACATTAAAACTCCTCATTTCTGTATGATAACAGTTTGTGAGAACATAAATACAACACCAGCTTTTTTCACATGTGAAAATCACTCCACTTGACGATCGCACGCACTCACAACTTGCTGTTATGTGGAGCGGTCGCCACTGCTCGTGTCACTGTTGAAACTCATCCAAATGGATCCCTGCATTGCCTACAATGTCACTGCATCTACACTAGATTCACTGTAAGAAGCCATGCACCTTCAACTGGCCCTCACTTGCTCGCCAACCCAAAATGAATATATGTTTATTCACATTTTCCCTTAACATTTAACACACAAAATGCTCAATAAACAGTTCCAGTTTTAAGAAAGAGCCCCTAGAACATTTAGCCAATTGCACCCTAATCACAAACACATACCATAAGCAGGGG
>NQII01001712.1:386645-412100 GCA_002778355.1 Clitarchus hookeri | reverse complement strand
TTGCTACACAAGAGGATTTTTCAGTGTTATTTAAATTAATTTTCTTCCATATGAAAGAGGCTATTTTTAATGCTCAGTGGTTCAGTTAGCACCACTGGGTATCTGAAACATCCTACTGAAATAGGGGAACATTTAAATGTGATTTTATGTGTCACGAAGAAACACCAATTTGTCACAAAGTGACCCCTGCTTGCGGTATTTGTGTAATTTACATACAATCAATCTCACAGATTGTATAAAAGAAGATTGTTCATGGTACAACTAAATAATATGTATCTGTGTGCACAATTCACAGAGTACCTTGGTTTTATTATTGCTGTCTCTTACTTGCAGTGTTAACTTTACTGACTTCTTAACTATTTAAGTTTTTAAGAAGAAAAATTTAAAAAATGTGACATCTTTCCTTAAGGTATATGAAATATATAATTAAGTACTACATGAAATCTCAGTATAAAGTATTTCCCTTTAAAATTTGGTACTTTTCACTTTAAAGTACATATTTCAAATCCCCTGCAAATGTAATAATTAAAAACCTGTTCAGTATAAATTATTTTTCAGTATTAAGCATAAAATTTCAAGTCCCTATGTGAACTTTGTATCAATATTTAACTGTAATTACTTTAACTAATATTGCAAGGTCTGGCCTTTGCTTAGAGCATGGGTTAGTGCTGGAACCATGCGTTCTTTCAGAAGCACCACTAGTAACGGGGCTATNATTGCAAGGTTTGGCCTTTGCTTAGAGCATGGGTTAGTGCTGGAACCATGCGTTCTTTCAGAAGCACCACTAGTAACAGGGCTCAGCATTGTTCTGGGTTGGTATTACATGTATGTACTTCTCTACACTGTGAAATCATAATGTGTATCTACACATTTCANTGCATTGTTCTGGGTTGGTATTACATGTATGTACTTCTCTACACTGTGAAATCATAATGTGTATCTACACATTTCACAGAAAAATGTCGACTGCAAGTTTATTCATAACGTTTTACATTTTGTAAATATAGAGAACAGTAGAGTTCATTATAATTATGACGAACATTTCTGTAAATTAACTCCATGATTCTGTAAAATATTCCTCATAAGTTTGATGCTATAAGATTCTTCAGTAATTTTTTAGCAGTTACACCGGTGATCCAAAAAGTCATTATCTTACAGCCAGTAAAGTACCTATACCCTACATATCTGCATTGCAATATGGCCCTGCAACCTGCAGGAACAGCGCTGGCACGCACCTCCAGCTAGGGCATTCCTTGGGGTTGTGCGATAGTGTGGCCGCACAGGGCCTCGCACCTAGGAAAGCCTCACGCCCAGGAAAAAAAAAATTATTTAATAAAAAATATTTTAATATTTAGCATTCATTTCATATTTGTTACATGTTCAATAATAAAATTTAAATACAGTATTTTAAGATGTTCACTTATAAAATGTAAAGGTTTTATCAATAAAAAGTCAGGCGTGAGGTGCAGGCGCTCGAGAGCAGAGCATATTGGTCNGTTACATGTTCAATAATAAAATTTAAATACAGTATTTTAAGATGTTCACTTATAAAATGTAAAGGTTTTATCAATAAAAAGTCAGGCGTGAGGTGCGGGCGCTCGAGAGCAGAGCATATTGGTCGAAAGGTGATTGTATTGTGGGAAGAGGGGATTAACTAGTTTGGAAGGGAAGGGCCTCGCGAAAGTTCTTGCTCCAGNAAAAGGTGATTGTATTGTGGGAAGAGGGGATTAACTAGTTTGGAAGGGAAGGGCCTCGCGAAAGTTCTTGCTCCAGGCCTCGCTTTCACTAGGGGCGGCGCTGCACTCTGCTGATAGGATATGGTTGCCTGTCCTTTATTACATCCACCTGATGGACAAGTATTGTAATGCGGCACTTGCTGCACAACCCTCAAGTGTTCATTAACCTATCCGTGCTGCCGTTAATGGACAACAATCCCTTGGAAGAATTAAATGCTGTGGTCTGCTGCTGCTCACAAAGTTCGGCAGTGCTTTTGATTTCATTCAAAATGCTAAATGCAGTGTTCAGAGCCAACGCAGGCCACAATTGCACCATTATTTCTTGATCCTTGTTCTAAAACTGTGTCAATTAATGACCCAAGCAGTTTCTGAGGTGTTCAAGCATATTTATGCTATGTGGATATTTCAGTGCCACACTTTCTTTGGATGAAATATACCAATACAAGCTCATAACAAATTTTACTGAAGGGTTCAGGGTTTTCAAATATATGTGCCTAATGTGTCGAATTTCAGTTTTTTTCAATTGTTGGTACAAAACTGCATAAATAATGGCTTCCTAAACTTAGTTAAATTGTGACAGTTACAATGTCTTTACAAGTGGTAAGGGCTGAAAACGAATAAGTAACTACTTTGTGTTTGTGACTATAGAGATAATAAAAGAAACAAAAGTCAAAGAGAAATGAATTCAGAAAGTGCACTGACGAATACCCTATACCTTTTCAATCCATAAAATGGCTGTAATTTGGGGAGACAGTGGCGAAGTGGTCTGCCTTCCTCCATGGTGAACTAGATTTAGATGTTGCAGTTAGTCGGTGAGTTTTCTTGGAATTCCTTTGTTTACACTACCACTGTAATCTGTTACTGCTCTATTNGATGTTGCAGTTAGTCGGTGAGTTTTCTTGGAATTCCTTTGTTTACACTACCACTGTAATCTGTTACTGCTCTATTCCATCTCCCTTCACTTTTATGTGGTCACAATAGCACCACTTTCTTTCTATGTGTGCTCTTTGCAGTACAACCCACCTGCATTCATACTGTTTATATAGCAGGGTGGGGCAAATAACCTCTAAATCCATGACAGCAGGTACAGTGGATTGATTCTCTATCCATCATCTCTCAGGGGACTGACAAACAATTTCAATACATACGAACTTTCAATGACTGTGGTCTTGAACTGCAGATAAATAAAAAATGAGACCACAGAATATGTTCCATGGACGCGACCTGTCAGTCCACCTGGGTTCAATACATAGAGGTTCCACTGTATCAATCCCCCTAAAGAGTAGATTGTGACACAACACACAAGGTACGTTACATTTACCCAAGTGTTGATCCACCCTTCTCTTCTGTTTGTGCACGGCAGCATACGGGTCGCTGGCATACTCCTGTCGTGATGGGTTGTTGCTGTTTCGCTGCTGCCCACTCACGTGGTACTCATGCTCCGGCGAGTTCCCCATGTGAGGGTATGGCGCGTAGTCATCTACAGCCCCGTAGCCCCCATGGGTCAGAGGGTCGTATCCATACGAGTTGGACCTGTTTCAATAACACAATCATACCTTTATAAATGCCAACATTTTACACCATTGTTTCCCAAACTTTTTATTTGAGAAAACCCTCATCCTGGCTGCCTGACACATAGTATAATCCCCAGGCAAAAAAAAATATGAAATAACATGGTACAGTAGGACAGTCAAATTACAACTTGTACAGTTTGAATAAGACTTTACAGAGCCTAATTCATTTCATAACTACGTTTCACAGAAAGTAGTTCACTTTCAGTATGTGCAGAATCAGCAATAGAAAGAATGCTATGGTTGAATGTTTACACATTTCTGCAGAAACCCTAGCATAGTTCTGCGAACCAAAACTAGGAATTACTGTTCTACTTATATAGTTTACAATCCATCATAAATAGTACAGAAAAACAAGAACTGTATAATAAGGTCCACAATCTCTACAACCCCACAAACTCACATTTAAAAACTACAAAAGTACAGTTTCTTACAATATTACATAGCGTAATACATACATGCTGGAAAAAAAGGTTTCAAAAGTAACAAATGCACAGGAAAAGAAGATACGGTACATATAGTATATATGTACTGTAGTAATGAAACGGACAGCACAAGATGGTAGAATAATGATACATCAGCAATGGGAAATAGGCAGATAATGGGCCACTACGTCACTACTATTATTATCTTGACAGTAGAAAAAATGCAGGCACATGAAAATATGTCATCTATCTGCAAGTACTGTCCGCGTGCTCATATATGTCATATCTATTTTGAACTATGTTTAACTTTATTTTATATACCAGCACTGAACTGTAAACACTTTACTTTGATGTCTGTAGTTCTTACATATAGTGTCTATTTTTGATTTCTTTGACTTTGTTCTGTGATTATGAGATTGTTCTATTTTTTTGTCACGTTTCTCAGAGAGTAGACATTGCTTCTCTTGCCTTCCAGCAGTGTAGTTAAAGTGGCTGCCTACCTGNGAAATAGGCAGATAATGGGCCACTACGTCACTACTATTATTATCTTGACAGTAGAAAAAATGCAGGCACATGAAAAGATGTCATCTATCTGCAAGTACTGTCCGCGTGCTCATATATGTCATATCTATTTTGAACTATGTTTAACTTTATTTTATATACCAGCACTGAACTGTGAACACTTTGTTCGCAACAATTTTTAAGAAAAACTTTCTACCACTTTGATGTCTGTAGTTCTTACATATAGTGTCTATTTTTTATTTCTTTGACTTCGTTCTGTGATTATGAGATTGTTCTATTGTTTGTCACGTTTCTCAGAGAGTAGACATTGCTTCTCTTGCCTTCCAGCAGTGTAGTTAAAGTGGCTGCCTACCTGNGTTTGTCACGTTTCTCAGAGAGTAGACATTGCTTCTCTTGCCTTCCAGCAGTGTAGTTAAAGTGGCTGCCTACCTGAAGTGTAAATTACATTGCAATGTGTGTGAAATATGCACCTGCTTGTAACAGCAACTGCTACAAATGTTCAAAGCCTGTTTTTACAAAAAAAAAAGGTGTCACAGTTTAGACTAATCTGGAATACCGCTTTCAAACTCATCCCAAATACTGTAAGAATTATTTTAAAGTCCATCAATATACCCTAAAGAATCGTTTTCAGACTGCTGAAACCTTAAAATTTTCTACGTGAATACCTGCAAAACATCTGCAAGGGACTGCAATGATGATAAGCCAACCATATGCTTTTCAAGATCTCAAAGCCTCCCTGTGGCTGCTAAAGTCATTGTGGTATAGTTGATCATGCAGCATTAAGACCAAGTTCTTTTCCATCCTTTCACACCAGTAATTTTTCGACAGCTTGTATCATTACTGTACTACAATGAAATTTTCAGGGTCCACGCGTTACTTAACATTTCCGTACAATATCATTTTGTGCTATTTATTGACGCGTGACGCATACGGGCATAATTACTAAATATGACTTTGCCTCATCTTCACGTGACACCATGTCACCTTGAGCAGGGTTTGAACCCAGGATAACTTGCTTCCAGAGCCCACCAGCATGCCCCTAGGCAAGCGACACCCAAGGACATGGCAGTCAAGGCCGTCTACATCTTTATGTCAGACGTAGCATGTCCGTTAATCACCCCCGTGTGCGATAGAAGCCAGCCAAGCAGCCCAGCGCTTCCTCTAAGCTCGCAAGATCGATGCAACTCGCATACAAGGAAAACCGCACTTCCAGACCCCCTGAGAGAATGCGGCCTTCGCCGCTAAGGGAGGAGCTCCAGTCCAAAGATACCCAACCGGCGAAGGGAGCCGCAGCCGGCCGTCCATATAGGCGAGCACAGAGTTCCGAAAGACCAGTTGAAACTCGGCAGCTTGCTCCACCACCTCGTGTTCTGGAGCTCTCTGCTTACCGCCTTCCTCACGAAGGACCACTGCTACCTTCTAGAAGTCTTCTAGACCTTCGCCCAGCGACCCCTGAAGAAGTCTTCATTTTCCCCCTTTACACTCACTACCACTTTGGTAGTGAACCCAGAGTACCTTCTGGACAATAATAGCATTGATTAGTTAGGGTCAGTTGTTATCATAGCTACCTAGTCTTTTTCTTGTCTTGTTTAGTTTAGCNCAATAATAGCATTGATTAGTTAGGGTCAGTTGTTATCATAGCTACCTAGTCTTTTTCTTGTCTTGTTTAGTTTAGCCCCAGCTCCCCTTCACCTGGTTTACCATAGTTTACTTCCGTTACAGTTAGTAAGGAGTTAGTACAGGCCATCATGTCTATTCCTCTGGGGAATAAACACATGATCTTACCTAACCCCGAGTACTTATGTCTAGGGTGACTGTTACTTCCATCCCCGTACACATCAAACCTACTAAGGAAAAGCAGGAGACAGCATCTTGAAACCNTCTAGGGTGACTGTTACTTCCATCCCCGTACACATCAAACCTACTAAGGAAAAGCAGGAGACAGCATCTTGAAACCTCTTTGCCAAAACTAGTGTAAGGCTGCGGGCTCCCTTAACTGGGCGCACGTACGGCAGAGTCCCAACCACTAGTGACACAATCCAAGAAGCGACCAGACATCCAGATCAGCCAACTCACTCCACCCACCACGTTATTTTCGCCGGTTTGAGTGACAGAACTTGTTCTGGACCACACACAATGATGCGGCTAGACATCCCGATCAGCCCACCGCTCAATCCACTCCGTTATCTGTGGTCTATCCACTGCGTTATCTGCGCCAGTTGGAGCAATAGGACTGATTCTGGGTGGCCTAGCCCTGACTGGCTGCACACATAGCTAGGGAACTCGCCACCTGCTCTTCCTTAGTGTGGTAGACTGTAGTACCTACCCATATGCCCTTCACCCATAGGAGTGGTGCAAGGTGGAGAGTTAAGAAGGCAGCTACTGCCTCCAAACCTAGCCAATTGTTTTGCAGCCCAGTGCCGTCGGCCCTCAGTAGCCCCTCCCCATGGGACCAAGCTCACGCCATTCGACAACTGAAGAGGCCTCACCTCCTGGTTCCCCCTAGCACCCTCTTCCATCCACCCCACAAGATCGCCAGTGAGCCGCACCCGCTCCTAGTGCGCATATGATTGGGGCTTCCAGTACCACTGGGCATCGCCAGCCCTTACTTCAGTACTTCAGACCTAAGAGGACCAGCAGCCCACCGCGGGAGCCAACCTGCCCCACCAGCAGCCGCAGCACCACCACCACCGCCCCAGGACATGGCACTAGTTCCAGCCAGCACAAGCAGCGGCCAAGCCAGGATATTCCCCAGGTCACGCCCACAGCAGGTAAATGAGTGTCTGTGTCTACACCAAGAGTGCGGAGAGCCGCAAACCCCACACCTGACTTTGTACCGTGCCATAGGACCACGCACCCTAACCGATACAGCAGCCGAGGGCCAATCAGCGGCCAACAAACCAACCTTCACCACAGTAAGTTAGCCCGTGCTTCTGTCCAGCACAATAGAACCCTTGTCTGACAGTGATGTCACCATCAGTTCCACCGATGCCACGCGTCATTTTGTTACTTTGTTTAAACCCTTGATGGTCTTCTCTCAGGCAAAGAAACAGCCAGAGAGAAAACCAAGCAGCCTCCCTAATTCTATACCACATGCCCCGAAGAAATTTTGAAAGACACTGAATCTTCCTGCTGCAAAGTCCTTTTTCAACTCACACCATCAAGAAGTGACAAGACTCAACAATATCACCAATGCAGCCCACAGTTCTGACAAGGAAGGTACAGAATTTAAAAAAAATGTGTGGTTATTTTTTATTAGATATAACCTAACACTTAACTCATTTGAGTTTATCTTATACACTTGTCTTCGTCATGACTTAATATTGCAGTAATTTTGCTAGCTTTATCGTCTACCAACACACATATTCTTCAGTCCAAAATTTCTCTTATAAATTTAATTAAAAAAATATCAGCAGCAACAGGAGAGTGAATGTTACCCCTGTACAGTCCCAAGTTTTGTTTATGGACAGCAAAATGAAGCCAGACTTGATATCTGAAGATGCTATAGGAAGGAGAAACTATGCTGGAGAAAGCTTGCAACACATNACAAAATGAAGCCAGACTTGATATCTGAAGATGCTATAGGAAGGAGAAACTATGCTGGAGAAAGCTTGCAACACATTACCTGTCCACCAGGTGGTGATGGTGGTCGGAGTTAACATTGTTGGCATTGTTGTTGGCCTGTGCAGCCATCTTCATCTGCCAGAGGGAATCCTGGGAGTTGACAGAGCCGCCATTGTTTGAGTTGGAGTAGCTGTTATCCATGTACCCCAAGTTCACCCCTGCAACAAGCCAAAATATTACCACGTCACACAGTTTTCACAGCAAACTACCAGCATTTCACAGTTNAAGTTCACCCCTGCAACAAGCCAAAATATTACCACGTCACACAGTTTTCACAGCAAACTACCAGCATTTCACAGTTGCATGTCTTACAAGTAAAGTAGAGATGAAATCTATTGCAAAAGATATTATGAGGGGGCAAGGTTGTATTACTACACTGAAGAGCCAAAAAAACTGGTATAGGCGTTCGTAAGCAAATAACAGAGGTATGGAACCAATCAGAGTAATGCGATGCGGTCGGCAGCTAGATCGGTTACTGCTGCTACAATGGCATGTTATCAAGATTTAAGTGAGTTTGAACGTGGTGTTATAGTCGGCGCACGAGAGATGGGACATAGAATCTCAGAGGTAGCGATAACATTTGGAGGATCGCGTACGACCATTTCACGAGTGTACCATGAATATCTGGAATCCGGTAAAACATCACATCTTCGACATCGCTGCGGCCGGAAAAAGATTGTGAAAGAACGGGACAAACAACGACTGACGAGAACCATTAAACTTCACAGAAGTGCAACCCTTTCTGAAATTAGCACAGATTGGATTTGTGGACTGCCCTGCAGGATTCATGGTGTGAATTGCCTCCTGCACACCCTTCACACATTAGTCGAGTCCATGCCACGTTGTCTTGCAGCACTTCTGCGTGCTCGGGGACCCTACACGATACTAGGCATGTGTACCAGTTTTTTGGCTCTTCAGTGTATTTTCTGTGAAGTTCTGTTTGTTCTGGAGAGAGCATTTCTGTGTGCTCCACGTGGCCTGACCCACATTATGTTATCCGATACCATTATTTTTTAAACTCTCCAATTCTGTTACAACTAAGTAATGCAAACTCAATGTTGTCATTATTCCTGAAGTATAATTGGTAGAAGAAGATATCAAAATCTTATTTTATCTTGGCAGCCAGGCAAATTACCTATATTTTATGAAATTGTTTTGTTTCAAAAATGATTTGCTGAAGAATGACACAATGTAAATCACAGAAAAATTGCCTGCAAACTTGAAACTTAACAGAGTTGCAAGTTTTGGATATTCAGGAACCCTAGTTGCNTCATTATTCTTGAAGTATAATTGGTAGAAGAAGATATCAAAATCTTATTTTATCTTGGCAGCCAGGCAAATTACCTATATTTTATGAAATTGTTTTGTTTCAAAAATGATTTGCTGAAGAATGACACAATGAAAATCACAGAAAAATTGCCTGCAAACTTGAAACTTAACAGAGTTGCAAGTTTTGGATATTCAGGAACCCTAGTTGCAACCTGGGTGAGTCTTGGATGTGTATATTTTTTTTTATACGTAAACAAAAAGATAAGTATGCCTTACTCCACCGCCTGAGAAGTTGGTCCATCCAGTAACATGTCGTAATCATGCATCAGCGCGTGTGTGTGGGTTTTTTTTCTATCTCGTCTTAATATAGTAGTTTTTCAAATGTAAGTTTAGACTAGTACAGCATGCAAGCCAACTTAACATTGGTGTCATAATATAAATGTAAGTTTCTCACTTTGATTAAAACAGTGAAACCCTGTTAGGAAGTTCTAACTCAAGCAGTTTTCCTGCTTAATAAGATGAATAATTGTGCAACTTGTCTACCTGCACATGTGTAATTTGATGCTTTTAAGAAGTTTTGATAGCTAAGAATTTTTTCCAGTTCCTTCAGAAATGTCGTAACAGAGTTCTACTGTAGCTTGAATTTTGCTGTTAGAGAGTGAGTGAATCTTGCTATTGGATTTATAGTTTTCCACTTGTAAGTTTTATATTTTTTAAGATTGTGAACAGGTAATATTTTCAAATTATATACAAGAAAACCTCATTACACTTTGTGCCTGCAGGCCAAGGTGGGCACGGCGATTCCATGGTGCAGGTAGTCAGGGTAAATAGGAATATGGTAACTCAAAGCTATAATAAAATAATTGCAACAAGTTAATAAAATGATGCTTTTTATGCTATTTGCTGTGTACCTACTNTCAAGCAGTTTTCCTGCTTAATAAGATGAATAATTGTGCAACTTGTCTACCTGCACATGTGTAATTTGATGCTTTTAAGAAGTTTTCATAGTTAAGTATTTTTTCCAGTCCCTTCAGAAATGTCTTAACAGAGTTCTACTGTAGCTTGAATTTTGCTGTTAGAGAGTGAGTGAATCTTGTTATTGGATTTATAGTTTTCCACTTGTAAATTTTATTTTTTTTTTAAATTGTGAACAGGTAATATTTTTAAATTATGTACAAGAAAACATTATTACACTTTGTGACTGCAGGCCAAGGTGGGCACGGTGATTCCATAGCAGTAATGGTGCAGGTAGTCAGGGTAAATAGGAATATGGAAACTCAAAGCTATAATAAAATAATTGCAACAAGTTAATAAAATGATGCTTTTTATGCTATTTGCTGTGTACCTACTCCATATGCCCAACTAGAGGTCTGTGAGTACTCAAAANAGAGTACTAAAAAATTGAGCTCGAGTCGAATATCTACTTGTGGCTCGTGCTCAGCGCGAAATATTCTTCAGGCTCGAAAAATTTGAGCTTCTCTATTGATACCAGGTCATTCTGTCAGCGACCAATGAGACTGTGTTTTACTGTTTATAAAGAAAACAACACATTGTTTATTAACAAAACGTTAATAATTAAGATTTAAATGAGTTCCAGTGCAAGGATTCCTCAGAAATGGAGATATTAACACCGGTTAACAGCAAAACAGGCCAAAAATTGGGCTGCAAATTCACCGAAGATGTAGCGCCTGACGAGACAGTTTGTTAAATGTTTGCTAGAAAACAAGACGTTACTCATTCACGAAATATTTTCTTAAAAGTTTGATGTATTATGATTAAAATTATTCCTCAGAACTGCACATATGAACAGAGATTCCCATCTAAATAAATTAGCATATAAAAGTGGTCGAGAATGGACTCATGATGCAGTGCCCGACAAAACAGTTTGTTAGAAAAGAAAGACTCTATTAAGACATGTTTTTTGCGAGCCATAAAACCACTAAATTTTCACTAAATTTTCTTTAGTTATTTTAAGTAGTGAAATAAAATAAAACACTTTGCGTAAGATTCATGTGTTAAGTAGTAGAAATGCAGTTGCTTCGAGTGATCAATTGCAATNCATAATCAAAATAATTGCGTAAGATTCATGTGTTAAGTAGTAGAAATGCAGTTGCTTCGAGTGATCAATTGCAATAGTTTGTCTTGAACCAATCGCTCATCGGAACGACATTCAGTAGTATCAAATGAGACATTAAAACTTAAAATGGCATTTGTTTTGGTTATCAGAATATGTGCCGATTTTACACTTGATGTTAAAGTCATTGATATGGCTATATAAGTTGCAAAGGAAGAATTTTGCATTTTCCATAATGTTACGGTTGCAGTGTGCAAATATTGAAAACTACAAAATTTAAATTTGAAGAATTACGAGTCGGTGCCCCGGGCAGTCGCCTGGGTCGCCCAGCCATCGAGCAACCCCTGACGCAGCACCTTCCACATCTCCAAGTAAGACACATCTAGGGCACTCACACTCGCCTCCATTGGCATTGTGTCCAGGGGGGTTACCCTGAGTCGGGGAGCTGCTGTGGTAGCCGTAGCCATTCTGCGAGGCGTACATCCCGTTCTTAGAAGGATCATCTAGTGACATCTCTATTGCGGCTTTGCTGTCGGCGCCCGTGGAGGGATAGTACGGGGGCGGTGGCTGCTGAGCCACAAGGCTTGGCCGCACCCTAAAAACACACAATACATACATTTTAATATTCTTCTAACAATTGTCTGTAAAATAGAAGCTTGATACACAGTATCAAAACTGACTAAAAATTGTACACTTAACACTGAAAAATTCTTTCTACTGAACATGTATTCCATGATATCGTAGTACATTTGCTGCGGATTTGAAAGATGTGCTTTAAAGTGAAAAGTACTCTAAAGTGAAGTAATTCATACTGAGATTTTCCTGTAATGGGACACCATACACACAAAACAATGCAAATTAATTCTGATAAGTGGAATGACAGAGGTATGTTGGTAGGTGAGGCCTAACATCTTGTCAACAGTGAGTTATTAAGAGGCGGAGCACGTTGCTCCTCGGAGNGTGGCTGCTGAGCCACAAGGCTTGGCCGCACCCTAAAAACGCACAATACATACATTTTAATATTCTACTAACAATTGTCTGTAAAATAGAAGCTTTATACAAAGTATCAAAACTGACTACAAATTGTACACTTAACACTGAAAAATTCTTTATACTGAACATGTATTCCATGATACAGTAGTACATTTGCTGCGGATTTGAAAGATGTGCTTTAAAGTGAAAAGTACTTTAAAGTGAAGTAATTCATACTGAGATTTTCCTGTAATGGGACACCATACACACAAAACAATGCAAATTATTTCTGATAAGTGGAATGACACAGGTATGTTGGTAGGTGAGGCCTAACATCTTGTCAACAGTGAGTTATTAAGAGGCGGAGCACGTTGCTCCTCGGAGAAGCAGGAACAGGGAAGGAATTGGCCATGGTCTGTACTGAGGAACCAATTCAGCATTCACCTGTAGTGATTTCAGAAAACCATGGAAAACCAAAATCAGGATGGGCAGACTGGGAATCAAACCCAGAACCTTTCAACTGTAGGTCTAGTGGTTTACCACTGTGCCACCTTGGTCAGTGAATGGCACAGATACTCAGAGGTTGGTTGGTATCTGCTGCAAGCAATGGAAATATTTTTGGGCTCATCAAGAGTTTTAGCCCCCCCTCCCTCTCGCGCAAACACATCTTCCACACTACGGATAAATTTTATAAATGTTAATACATTCTAAGGTTTTTTTTAATAAATTTATAGGTATTATAACAGGTACAAATGTATTTCAGATGATAATTCCAGAAATACATACAAACAAAAATTCATTTCCCAGTAAAGTAATAATGGACAATGCTTACGTTGATGTGTCCATTTCATAGTCCTTCCCATTGCCCTTCTTGAAGTGGTTCCTGCGGCAGCGGCAGAACACAAATATCAGGGCCGAGCACAGTAGGAAAACTACACAGGACACGATGATCGCAATGACAGCAGGCGTCGTCAAAGCCCCAGCTTGCGTGATGTACGAAGGACCGACTGAAATACACAAGTCCACCACATTTATTACAAAACATGTGCTTTACATATTGCACATTTGTACAACATTTTGCAATGTGATTATATCTGTCACAATACCCTAAAGTAAAGAAATAATTCTTTCAACAAAAGTGCCATCTATAAACACAAATGTTTTTGGTTGTGCCATAAAATACATAAGTTTGTTTATGATTTTAACTGTACCTACAAGTCAGAACTTATCATAAAAATTTGATTTGTAAAATATAGCCTTGCTTATATGAAAAAATTGTCATTATTTTCAGATATGAAGAAAATAAGAGGATTAATAATTTGACAAACCAATATCCAGTCATAATGTAGTACAGTAAAGCTTCTTCTTTACACATCTCAGGGACTTAGGAAAAATAATGCAAAATGTGAAAAAGTGTAAACAGAAGAACATTTATGCTGCATCAGCATTACATGAGACTGAATAAAATATAAGTAAAATACAGGAAAGTGTAAAATCTTGGTATGTAAAAAAAGGGGGACAGAAAGAGGAGTTCTACTATATTTATTAAAATGTGCATAAACCATAATCAGTTATTACAGTGCATAACCAAGCAGTTATTTCTGCTGTAATTCAAACTATGTCCATATACAAAACCATAATAAAGTGTAGCTTACTTCTTTGTAAGTCCAAGTAAGATGCTAAAAATAACTTCCAAATGTGAATTTTTTTCTAATTCTGTAGCGTATGAGGCATTTTTCACCAATGTGGGGATACATTGACCTTTATCAGACTCAATATATTGCTACCACAGTGGCTTTTATTTAAAACAGTTTTGTAGTCTTCCTGTTGAAAATAATAACGAAACATCTGAAATGTGACACTGCTGCCAACATATGGCAGAAAATGGTTTAGTTCGCTATTGATCCAAGTTTCTCCACTTGTGAAACTAACCTCCTCTTATGGTATAGGTGATTCGCAGTTAACCGAACGCTTCTTGAAATACTGTCTTAAGTTTATTCTTTCCGCTGGGTATCCTTCTACAAAGGATACATTTAAACATCAATATTGCTATGTACTTAAGGAACGGTACCTGTGTGTCGATCGAGTCACAAAGTAAAATTCTAGAAACATGAATGTATGTATATTGCTATTATGTTATTTATCATACTACTGAATATAAAATGAAATTTAATCATCTGCAGTTGTCATTAATTTGAATACTAAACTTTCAGTAAACTGTTAGGACATGGAGCAATATGCCATGAAAATTTAAACGAACAGTATCGAAAAGAGGTCACCACAAGCAAGGAACACAGAATAGGGTGATAAAAAAAAGTAGGAAGCAATAGCAACGGGAGACTGTAATATTCATTATAACATCAACTAATGTATTTCCCTGATTGTCTTCATCGTGGTTCCTCTCTGTTATAAAAGTTTTCATTACTTTTTTTTTTTTATGTTAATTGTTTGTGTTATCATTTTAATGACTTCCAAACCTCCGTTGCTTCCTACTGGTCTTTTGTTTGTTGTTCTGTTATTTGTAATTATGTTTGGCAATAGACACACACCATTCTGAATTTTAATAATTCTCCCTGACATGGTCACACAAGAGCTTGGCCATTTCAGCATTCAGAGTTTATAATTGGATTACAGTTCTCAGGGAGGAGTCAGTTTCTCAATGTCCCAATCAAAAAAGTAAATGGGATGTCCCACAGTTCGAGTTAAGCCTGGCACCAAAGATAATGCAATATAGATGGGTCTTTTACACTCCAAAGGATGGTGAACCAAAGACTTTACATATGGTGTCTGAGAGAGATTTTGGAAAACACATTTATTAGCATATCATGCAAGACTTGAAACCTTATCTGTTGTAAACATTTGCTTGTAAAGAAATTTACAGAAAATCAGTACCACATAATTGACACTAAATCAGAAGAATGTAGCACAGGAAAACAGTAAGAAATGTGGATTCTCGACATGTTATGAATAATTCAAGACAGTACTAAGATGGTTACCAAGCTTTGCCATTCTCGATAGACAGTGTATCTAGTATAAAGATAACATGTCCACAATGCATCTGCCAAAATTATCTGCATAACTTTGAAATTAAAACTTAAGAAAAGTGACACTATGATCATGTAAATAGTAATATATTTTTACTCCTATATATCAGTTGAAATTTTAATAGTTTATCTCCAGAAAACTATTAGAAAATTATAAAAAAGTTTAACAAAAAATGTATTAAACTAAACTTGTATGGAATAAAGTAAAGAATCAGAGCTCGTGTGCAATGGGCCTAAGGTATTGTAATGAACTCACTCTCAGCCTCAGTGTAGTCACTGCAGCGCTCCTCCTCCCCCTTGAGGCAGAGGCGCACACGCACACGCAACGGGGCATCGAAGGAGGAGCTGGCAGAGGCGCGGTCCTCGTCTGCACCGAGGGAGCGGGCGCCCGTGGCCTGACGCCCCACCAGCGCTAGTACGGTGGCCTCGCGCCGGGTGACAGGCCCACCTGCCAGGGGCAGGGTGTGGACAACATGCCAGTCACCGTCCCCTCCGCCTGCCTCTACCAAGCCCACAAGCTGGAGGCACGTCGCGGCCAGGTTCACAGACAGCGTGTGCGTCTCCGGGTCGTAGGTCACCCGCTGCGGTGGGGGGATGCGGTCTGCCTTCGTCGTCACGGCCACCTCATCCGAGTAGTCGCTGTTGCCCTTTGTGTTGTACGCCTTCACCTGTAGTCAACAACATACATGACATACTTCATGCTTCAAGCATTCTTCCGATAGTAGCATCTCATCTGATGAAACTTAAAAATCAGCACATTGTGCTCGCTTTCAGGAAACAATGAGATGAATTACATTCAGAAATTTCCACTGCCAAACCCGAAACTCTGAAGACAATTGTAGCGTGGCGTATGAATTTATGACTGAAAACTTACACTCAATTTGAACTTCCAGCGTGAGAAGTAGCTAACAGTGCCATCTTGACAGTGCCACTGGCAATGATGCGAGGGGGCAATATAACATGTGGCTTGGTCATTTGTGCTATGGGACATGAACTTATCACGAGTCAGTGCTCATTTCTCCTGGATACAATCCACACTCATGCATAGTGTAAACATCCAGCTTCGGTAATCGAAAAAAAGCAACAAATTTCAAGTTTAATTCTCCCATACCACTGCAAAAAAAAAAATGAAACTAGTGTAAAATTAAGTCAACAGCCCTAACACAGGGAGACACTTGTCATTACCACCAGCCCGAAAAATGCACGAGGTAAGTAGAGCTGGAAGTGAAGCAGTGGTGGAATGTAGAAAAGGGAGGAAATGGGGGTGCTTTGAGAAAACCTTCACACTAAGGCCCTGTCCACCACACTCCCGCACAGGAATCGCCATTTGAAAAATGAATGCATGCCAGAGCATAGGAACTGAACAGGGATCCTCATGGTGGGAGGTAAGTGACTAACAACTATCCCGACTACAGGTCAACATGACTGAAAAAACCATCCATTTGAAGGATGTGTTTGTGGGCCCTGAATTTCATAAAAAATCAAGACACTACGTTAGATTAAAAAATTTGGGTGAACAAGTTTGTTGCAGGCAATAATTTGTAGTACATATTATATTTCTGAACAAAAATACGTTTAGACAATAAAAAGTATACCTCATTTTGAGAAGAAGAAAAAAACTAAACTTTGGGGTAAATATCACGTTTGAAGTTAAAAAAGACTTCTAATAATACCTACTAGCTTGCTTAATACTGCCAGTTATGTATAGATGTTTCTTACGATACTAAATTTCCTAATAAACAACTTGATATAGTATATTTACAGCATCTATTTTTGTAATTTATCTCTAACTATTAATTAAATTATGGACACAGTATTATAAAACTGCAAGTGGACTGAGGGTTTCATAGTGGAGGAGATGGTAATGGAAAACTTGATATAGTATATTTACAGCATCTATTTTTGTAATTTATCTCTAACTATTAATTAAATTATGGACACAGTATTATAAAACTGCAAGTGGACTGAGGGTTTCATAGTGGAGGAGATGGTAATGGAAAACTTGATATAGTATATTTACAGCATCTATTTTTGTAATTTATCTCTAACTATTAATTAAATTATGGACACAGTATTATAAAACTGCAAGTGGACTGAGGGTTTCATAGTGGAGGAGATGGTAATGGAGAACTTGATATAGTATATTTACAGCATCTATTTTTGTAATTTATCTCTAACTATTAATTAAATTATGGACACAGTATTATAAAACTGCAAGTGGACTGAGGGTTTCATAGTGGAGGAGATGGTAATGGAGTAAGTGAAGAGATTTGAGCTGCTCTTAAAAGCGAGGTATTGAGAGCCGATGAGGGTGATTGAGGTGAGTATGGAGCAGCACCCGAATGAAAAGGAGCGAGAAACGGGAGATTCGCGAGAAAACCCGCCGACCAGTGGCATCGTCCGGCACAATTCCCACATGCGAAAATCCGGGAGTGATGCAGCCGGGAATTGAACCCGGTTAGCCTTGGTGGGAGGCGAGCAGGCTAACTGCTGACACCGCGGCCCCTGATCATAATGGAGTTTGTGACTGCTGAACCTAGCAGAAGTTGTGACTAGGTCAAAGGGGCAACTCCCTGCTAGTGTACAATCTTAACTCATGAGTTTCAGGAGTGAAACTACAACATTGTTTGGAAACATTATGAAGTTAAATTCCTTGAATTCTAATTAACTGAAGCTTTCGATATGCAACATTAAATATTAAATATAATAGTTTAAGAAATATAGTTTAAGAAATATAGTTTAAGACAAATAAGGAGACTTTTGGTTTTGACTTTAAAATAAAGTGAAAAATCAAAATAACTATCAGGCCAAAAACAAATGCTGTTTGCACAGAAGTTGTCAGAAATTAAGTAAGGTACATACATACAAACCAAAATACAAAAGACCCTATTTACTTGATACTAATATTTTGTTTTAATCTGTGAGTTTGTGTCAAACAATATTTTTATTTTAATATTTTTGAACACAGGTTGCTAACCTCAATTTCAGTTTTACTAAAACTATAATTTTTTAAAGTTTGTGTTTGGAGTTAATGTTCAAATACATAAAACATTATTTTAATGCCAAGATAAAAATCCTGGTAAAAAATATGCCCAAATAATTTATGAAAGAAATTAAATTGTCCTATGTTCAAAGTCATCCTATATTCAAGGTAATTTTATATTTAAGGTCATTTAATATTTGAAGGCATTGTATGTTTGATGATGCCTGATGTAGTCATCCTGAATTCTGTTCAATATGGTATTAATTAACAATAAGTAGAGACCCTATAATTTCACGTTATAATTCAGTACTAAAGTAGATGGCATATAAGTGTATAGTAAAAGGTAATCTCATGTGTGTCATTGGACCTATGCTCATTTGATACCCTGTCGGACTTACAACCAACCCATAGTAAACATTCAGTCACCTGTGGTTTTATTGTGTGTGGCCGAGTGTTAAAGGAGAATGAGTTCTGCCTGTGGCGGCAGCCAATGAACAAGTAACCTCTCCTCAAGTGTGTAGAGAACTGTGGAGTCTAGCTTGATACTGTCTCATAATGCAAAATGATAGGGTCTCTAACAATGAGCTATGGCAGGAAAATGTGTGAGCTGACCTTGAAGAGGTAGGTCTGATGCTGCTCGAGGGCAGACATGTTGCAGGGGTTGTTGCGCTGGCAGTCAAATTCCTGCCAGCCCTCGCTGCCACCACCTCGTGAGGGGCTGTACCCTGTGTGGCTGCACTCCTCGTCCGAGGTGACTGTCGACACTCGGCGGTACGACACAAAGTACTTGGTGTTCTGCAGGCCGCCATCGAAGCCAGGCTCCCATTGCAGCGCCACGTAGTTGTAGCCGACGTCCGTCTTCGTGATGCTCTTGGGCCTCTCTGGGGGACCCTTCGCCTGCAGCCGGATCACAGCGCGGATCGTGCCTGCAAGTACACAAGTTGTTCCGTCAACTTCACACATCTATCGGGCTCCAAGGTTCGATTTTATTAAAATTACAACTACAGAAAAATTAAATCATGACACTTTCTGAGGCTTGTATCTTATACAGTTTTGCAGTTTCTGTTTAAAAAATAGCTCGTTTTGATTTTATGAATACAAAGGAAGTTCATGCAACAGCATTGTTTCTATTGATACACAAATATTTGCTTAAAGCATTGTAGTTTAATATTATATTGTAAAAATTACAAAACTCATGATTGCAATGAACACTGTACAATTTTTGTGATATTTCTGAAGGAGCCGTTGTACTACTAGATTGTTTTCTGTTATAAATATGAAAATTATTTGAAAATTTCAACAAATGTCACTGAACTGGTGTCTGCCACTTAAGCTTCTAGGCATTGAGTCACTGTCACCATTCCAGAGGGAGCATGCTAATCAGGAGTTATTACCTGCAAGACTTCTGGGAGTCCAAAACCCAAAATGTCCACTAAAAATGTACGTTGAAACCACATTATTGGCTAATTACTTGCAATGTCATTGTTTTGTCGAGAATTCATTTCTGTTATTGTTGTGGCCAAGAAAAATATTGTTATATGCAAAATACATATCATATGTACCAGTGAATAACTTTACAAGCCAAATATTGTGGGATATTTTTTCTTGTACATATACTGTATTTATTTCTTTATAACCCTAATTCTACAGTAGGTGTTGTCTTATAAAGCAACAGAGCATAGCCACGAAGGCGAACTGGGTTCAATCCCCGGCCTAGTCACTCCCGGATTTTCGCAAGTGGGAATTATACCAGACGATGCCGCTAGTCGGCAGGTTTTCTTGGCGATCTCCCGTTCTCCAACCTCTGCATTCCGGCGCTGCTCCATTCTCACCTCATTCCACCCTCATCGGCTCCCAAGACCCCGTTGTTAGGAGCTGCCCAAATACCTCAGCTCAGCTCAGCTCAACTCAACAGAGCATAGGGCACGGACACTTGCAGTGTCAGTATTATTTTACTTTTGTTTCTGTTATAACCTCTGCAATCTTGTCAGCAGTTACTTATAAAATAGTAATAAATGTAGTAAAACAGTTACAATCAAAGACTGTTAGGAAATGTATGCTCTGTTGCAACAAAAATTTCAGTAAACCTCTGATATATAACTGAAGGTGAAAAATTGTTAAATCCAAGGTGCCAGGGATTAATCCTGCTTAAATGTCACATGCTCACATGATACTCCTAAAAAAAAAAAAAAAATAATTCTTCTGATAATTGTAACTACTGATACTTTCTGAACGGAGGTTATAGCTCTCGCTTCAGTATGGTGTTATGTATCATGCAAACAGACATTCCCTTTACAGCAGTGGAACTATTCTTATGGGAATTTCAATTGCAACTTTTATAAATGAGTAAGTATTTTAGTTGATTCATGTTACAGAGACACACACGAAAGTATAAAGGTGGCTAGATCTCCAACGATTTAAGTACTTGACTTCATGCTCAAATTCTGTACCATACCACAAAGTTGATGGTTCTTAAACCATCAAAATTGTCACCGCTACTCTCCAAGTAAGCTCAGTACCAAGTGTTCTCATATTGCTTGGGTACACTGGTTCAGTTGTTGCAACTTGCTCTCAGTAAATACATACTTAACTAGATTAAAAATTTTGTAATACGAACATTTATATTACGCACATGTCCCACTAAACTTGTGAACTAGATATTAACATGGCCATAGGTGAGTATAGAAAAATAATATTGTTATGACTGTTGTGAGTGGTTGAGTACAGAGAAGTTGCAGTGTTTTGTCGGGAGACTGAATGCCATAAAGATGGCTTTCAAGTTACCATAGTGGTCATAGGTCATTAAAGACCATTTATTACAAAGCTTAGTAAAATTCATATTATATAAAAATCTTGGGCTAATTCGACATAACTTAATTCAAAACAAACGTACCTAAAGTGTTTGTCACTCGACACGTGTACTCCCCATAATCTTCTTTCCTAACGTTGGAGATCTTCAAGACACTTTTGTAGACATCTCCAGACTCGATGGAGGTGGCAATGTTATAGTGCCCTTCACTGCTCCTCATGAGGGGAGCCGTGTTCGTCCCGTACGACCACTGGAACTCCGGCTTGGGGTACGCCTGGATCCGACACACTACTTCCGCTGTGTCTCGCAAATCATACGCAACCTTGTTGTACTGGTGAAGGATGATCGGCTCATCTGCAAATACAGAAAAAAACATTTAAACTCACAACTTAACAAACATGAAAAATTTCAAACAAGAGGTTATGTATGTGTGTAGCCGCCTTCATTAAAAATGCAGTAATAATCCAACATAAATCAATGCGGAATGAAACAATGAAGATGCAAATGCTTCCCTTGCATATCGAGGATTTCTAAACCGGACAGTAATGAATGGTAAGACACTTCAGTTATATACAAAAAAAATATGAGAATACCTTCACAAATTTTACTGTGTTCACAAATGTGGGCCTTTTATTTTAGTACACTGAAATATGTACATTAACTACAGTGTTTTGAACCTTTATGATTTTAATTTTCAAAGTGGGGCCTTTATGTAGTGTCCTTTATAATAATCCCTATATTTGTCTATACTTTTGAAATAAATTTTTTTTTTTTTACCTTAAAGAATTTAGGAAACACTTTAACTGAATTATTGCCCTGTTTTAATAAATAATTGAGAAGTAACTTAGCTTCAGAAAACAAAAATCTAATTTCTCAAATTTATATTTAATCACTATAATTATTCCAAATAAAAGAATCGGTGAAAATAATTATAGTATTAAAATTACCAGTGTATAAGGGAAAAAGATACACAAGAAAGCAGAATTTTAAGCTCCTTTCTCTCACTTGTTATATTTTGTCTAAATGGAAATAACATCAGATAGAACATACGGAAGTTGCAGTTTACTGTCGACTCACGTTCTATACGCAGATGCATGCTGGACTCTGCCCTCTTGACCTCATTCTCAAAGAGACAAGAGTACACTCCTCGGTCGTTCGGAAGGAGCTGGTTGCCTGCTGGCCTGTCATTGCCCACAAACCGGAGCGTGCTCTGTATCGTGAACACAGAGTTCCTGGTCTCTGACTCGTCAGTTGAGATATCAAACAGCTTGGTGTCTGGAATCAGCTCGTGGCCGTCCTTCAGCCAGCGAATGGACGGCTTTGGCTTCCCTTGGGCACCGCACGTTACGGAAAACTCTGAATCTCCCACCCTAGACAGTCAATACAAAACTTACTATACATCTCAACGGTGTGACAAAGGCTGTTCACAGCACATCTCATGGCTTGATATTATTCAGAATTTTTAGTGCAAAACTGAAAATTTGTAGGATCGTTAGTCAGGGTTTCATTATTAGGTGAACAATTAGGAGGAAGAACAAGCAAGAGTAAAATATTTTTTAATAATTTTACTACACTATGTGGCATACTCATCTGACTTCCTATCTAGGTACAAATATAAACACTGCAATTGTCACCAATGAGCAATCTAAATTTTGTTCAATTATAAGCAGTGCTGTATGCCCAAAATATTCACAGAGTATACTCTTAAGTAGGCTACAACAAATCGTGGATGTATACCTGTGTATACATGCCACTACAGCATTGTCTATAATGACAGATTAACTTGAAATTTAAAAGATCAAAATATGTGAACATTGTTATATTACACTCTCACATCATGTAAACAACGTAACATTTCAATAGCATTAAAATTGCATTGTGTCTGGAATGAAACAAACTATAACTTGCATTAGTGGTGCACTAGTGTTCTGTACATCTCATTTAGCGAAGTGAGCACAGCCGAATTTGTAGTTTGGTTTGTGGTGTGGATTGGAGTTGATTATAATTAAGTTCCACTATGATAAAAATTTATAACATTGACCCACAAAATTGATTGATATGGCCATGATTTATGATACTATAATAAAAGTTAAAATAGCTAAAGTTAAAATAAAAAAAATTACAAAACCAGAACAGAAATGATATGCAAAAATGCAGAAGGGCTGAGCTACTGTAATAAGTGAGATAAAGCAGAGGGTATGTGGCATATATACACGTAACCCTTGACTACGGCACTGGTTATATGTTCTTTATTGAGTGAGTTCAGGATGAACTTATTAAAATGGCTAAAATACATAATCTACAAAACATTCTTGTGACAGTTTATAAGGTGTTACATCCAATTCTACTATACTGAGCAGATAGTAAACTTGCCTCCTTGTAAGATGAGGTTGGAGCTTGGCGATGAATCGTGGAGCCTGGTGGACCTCTAGCATGACCGATGCAGGCTCACCGTGCCCCATCTCGTTGGTGGCCTGGCAATGGTAACGTCCCTCACTGCCCAAGTGTGCAGATGGTATGGTGTACTTCTGGCCTGTGGCGAGCACGGTGGCCGGCAGCACCCCAGAGCCACTCATCTGCTCCCCATCCTTCCACCAGCGGAACTGCGGAGCCGGCCAGCCAGGGGGGCTCGCTGAACAGGTCAGCGTGACCCCCGACCCCTCTGATGCGATGGGCTTGTCGGGGGAGATCTGCGCCTGGCCAGGCTTGTGCCGCACCAAGATCGTGATGGAGGCGTTGCTCACCTTCTCCATGCGGCGGCGCGGCTGCGAGTAGGGGTTCAGCACATTGATCGCCCGACAGGTGTATGAGCCGGCTGTGTCCGCAGACACCCGGTTGATCCTGAGGACGTCGCCCCCCTCCCGGAACTCAGGGCGACCATCCCTCAGCCATTCAACAGTGACCGGAAGAGGGTTTGCCGACACATTGCAGTGGATCTCGAGGCTCTCCCCTTCCTCCGCCTCTCGATGGTTCGCAGCACCACCTTTGCCGCTGTCTATCGTGACTATCGGAGGGTAAAGCACATCAAGAATGATCTCTGCCTCACCAGTCTGCCCCAGGCCGTTATCCGCACTGCATGTGTACCTCCCTGCGTCCTCCACAGACACCTTCAGCAGCTTGTGTTCGAAAGAGTGAGCAATAAAGCGACCATTACGGGTCCACTTCACATTGCTGACCTTGGGCTTGGCATCCACCTTGCACTGTAGTGTCGCTGTGCCATCCCTCTCGACCCGCAGCGGATTTTCTGGTCCGACCTCCACCCGTGGAAAGTCTACAAGCATACAGCACACCTGATATCTTGCTGACCAGTACAACACATTCATCATACTCTATACTTTATTTACACAGATTATAAAAGATAATTGATACACACCTATTTTTAACCAAAAAGATTTCATGATTAGTAGTTCAGTATTTCAAAATACTTTATCTCATATCAACTTTTGTAACTAGTTGATTGACTTTTGTTTTGCATTTTGGGTATCTGCCCATAAATCAACGATGTTCAGTATCGTAACATAATTCTGATTGGCCCAAACCAGGAAAGAAAATATATCCTTACAAAGACACAAAGTCAGTAACCATAATAAAGCAGGTATGTACATAGGATACTGAAGTCTCGCCTGAGTGGAAATATTTTTGCAACAATCAGGTGTTCTTAATGATGGATAAGTAATTGTGATTGTTCATAGGTGAGCATTGTGGCCCTGGCAATGTCATAATGGTGAAAACCATGGTGCACCCAATGCTTTTGAGATAAAATGGTACTGCAATGATTTGCCTTTGGATAGCAATTCACGTGACCTCACTGGGTGGAATCACCTCCCACCATGTAAAGTTATCAAAGGATACCATAAATAATAATACCTTGCAATGTTTTGAAATAGAAATGAATAAATAATTGGGTCTCTTGTCTATGGTGTTAGTTTTATAATTTTGATAATGTTACACAAAAAAATTTGTTTAAGCCCACCAAGAAATATTTTCTTCTCCGTGTAAATGAGAGATCGCTATGTTAGTGAACCAACTTAGAACAAAATTAGTACTTCTGTAATCAGTGGGTTAATTGATCATAAAAGGCATCCGTTTTGAGTACACTAGGTAGGTGCTGTTTATAGCCAATGTATAATTTAGTGAAACAGACATCACTACGAAAATTGAAGAACATTTCATTTTCCTCTGCAGGGAGTTGAGAGTCACGGGAAATATTGTGGATACTTTGAGAAAGTGAGAGTTTCAGAACAGTTCTGTTCCTGAGAGGTGAAGTGCAGGAGGTGATGTGGGAAGGGGAAGGAAGAGAAAGGTTAAGAGGCGTTGGGCATGTGGCACTTTACTTATCTTCCCTTTCAAGAACTTCAGTTGGTGGCAAAGGAAGGGAGTGAGGGGATGGGGGAAGTTGTTATGGCACCCCCCTGGCCTCATCATC
>NQII01001712.1:362303-386437 GCA_002778355.1 Clitarchus hookeri | reverse complement strand
TAAGCACAGTGGCTGGTTCAGTCACACCAAAATACTGCCACAAAAAACTTAGAAGAAGAGGAGATTTCATTACTTGAATTAAACCTAACAGTAACAATAATTAAAATAAGCACAACATCAAAAAAATTAACTAAATAATTATTAATTGTGCATAATTAATTTTTTATTATTATTTATTCTTTTGCTTGAATTGCATTAATTCTTAATTTTGAAAAATTTATTAAAGTAAAGGAGTAAATTTCTGCAAGTCACATACATCTGGTAATTGTTGTTTGTATAAAAAAAACTTTCCTTCTGCCATAATTAATGCTTATTTAAAGAATTTCATTAACCACTGGACAAAATTGAATTAAAATAATAACACGACGACAAAGCCACACACTCTTGCCAACAAGAAGCATTATTTTCAACAATGACAGAGAACTATACATACATATGACAAAATACTTCAGAGGGTTCATTACTTATGTTGGAAATGTGCAGTGTACGCTCTCGTAAATTAGGCAATGGCTGGCATAATATTTCATGCACAAATACTTTTATACTTGTAAATAACCAACCAACAGATAATATTTCATACATAGACTTAAGTCACAAGCAACTTGTAACTTTTATGTATAAATTACATTTATTTATTTTGTTCAATATTAGTATAATTTGGTTAATTATAAGCAATGTTGTGATATTAATGAAAAATTTACTCACTTTATTTTAAACTGCTGCCAATGAATATTGAGAAGAATGGTTGTTTTAATTTTTTTATTTTTTTGTCATTTTGGATTTATGTATTTTTCTCCACAACCTATATCAGAGATTTTGTATTTTATTTTAGGCATTGATATGGCTTAGGAAATCGCTTTGCTTATGTTCTAAAATGCTTACTGCTGACTACTGTTGCCAGTATAATTTCTATGAACGCCGGAAAATTACTTATTTATTGCCGGCAACCACTAGTCAATAATTAATAATCAAGGCAGTGAAGCCGTAATAATTTGGTAAGACTTGAGAAACTATTATGTATGCTGTGACATGCAAGAAATTTTGTTAAACATCCTAATTAATATTATAAATGTGAACGTGTGTTTGTTTGTTTATTTGCCCTTCTTCCACGTCGCAACGGAGCTACGGATCGACGTAATTTTTTGTATACAGATAGTTGGAGGGCCGGGAAGTAACATAGGCTACTTTTTATCCCGAAAAAATATCTCATTCCCTCAGGAAAATGTTTTTAGTAAAAATAGCACTTGGGGTACAATGCTGCATCAATGTAAGTTGTTAGTGTAGGACGACATCGCAACAGATCGACGTGAGTTTTTGCACAGAGATAGTTGGAGGGCCGGGAAGTGACATAGACTACTTTTTATCCCGAAAAATATCTCATTCCCTCAGGTAAAATTTTTTAGTAAAAATATAGCTTGGGGTACAATTCTGTGTCAATGTAAGTTGCTAGTGTGGAACGAAAGCACAATGTCACACAAAAAAGTGATACAGGCCCTAAACCGAACTCTACAGTATATACGAAACAATACCGACATTATGGGAGGAATGGTTGTATTACTGACTGGTGATTTCCACCAAACTCTACTGGTGATTCAGAGGGGCACACCTGCAGATGAAATCAAAGCCTGTCTCAAGTTGTCAAGCTTATGGGCAAATGTCAAGAAATTCAGCTTGACGACAAATGTGAGAGTGTGCCTCTACAACGACGTTGATACGGAACATTATGCTGACACACTATTAAAAATTATAGATGGGCGGTTAGAAATAGATGCAGAGGGCTGTGTGTCACTAACGGGAGATTTTAGTAATTTGGTGCAGAGTGATACGGAACTGATTGCTAGCGTTTACCCAGATCTACAAAGAAATATAAATGACGACCAGTGGCTATGTAAAAGAGTGATTCTAGCACCAAAAAATGGCATTGTGTGCTCTGTTTTGTGTTTATGATCAGTGTCTGTCTACTAAAAAATACCGTTATTTTTCTTATAAGTTTGCTACTATGACCATGCGAGCAAAGCCGCGGGTAAAAGCTAGTTTTAAAATAAAACATATGGCCAAAAAAATTATAAATACAAAGGGGCCACGGTAGTCTAGTGGTCAGACTACTTGCCTCCCACCAAGACGAACTGGGTTCGATTCCCCGTGAGGTAGCTAACGGATTTTCACACATGGGAATCGTGCCAGACAATGGCGTTGGTCAGTGGGTTCTCTCAGGGATCACCCGTTTCCACTGCCCTTGCATTCCAACTCTGGTCCGTACTTAACTCACCTCATCGGCTCTCAAGACTTTAAGAGCCGCCCAGATCTCTCCACTCTAAATCCCAGATAGAGGGGACATGATCCCTCTAACAAGAAGGAGGGATATATCCTCTTNATGCTGTTATTATGAATCCCTTAGCGGCTGGCAAGCCAATACTTACAGTTGACGCTGAGCTGTATCTTGGCTTCGAGCTTGGTTCCTTCGGGCATGGCGCGGTTCGACACGACGCAGCGGAACACGGCTCCATCGTCCGCCCTCGATGGTATGAGGGACAGTACGGACGTGGTGAGAGACTTCTTCATGGTAGTGTGAGCGTCCAGCATGTAGCTGCTGCCATCTTTGTACCATCTGCACAAACATTACATTCGCACATTCAACTCGGTCCACAATACCTGACGATTCCTTAGAAGTTCTATGTACCTGGAGGTTGGAGCTGTTTTGGCCATTCGAGGCAGAGAAGCGAGAGAGCTATAGGGGTGACACAGACCCACGCACCTATCGCCCCAGCACATCTACACGCAAGGTTTTGAATTGGAATAGTGTTTCCGTTGTACCGCTGGAACTACGAAACTTTAGGCGGTGATATTATTTTTTTTAGTGCAAAGTATGTAGTAAAATTTGGTACATGTCCGTATACTAGTATGTAGTGTTTTTAATCAGTACATTTTGCTATAGAACAGTGTGAAAAGGCCGTTTTCAGCCATGTTGTAAAGCTCAAACAAAGTGCTTGTAATGTGCGTGGTGCCTTGAAAGTAACCCTCGTACCTCATCTCAAGTGTATTTTATTTTCGTAGATTAGTACATATGACGCATGTAAATGAGTGAGAAGAGATTTGGGCAGCTCATACCATCAAGGTCTTGAGAACCCAGACGCACGTAAAGAATAAACTGGTATTTTGAATACTCCGTAACACAGTTCAAGCTCCAGGTACATAACCCTCTTGACCCGTTCAGTATATTATTCTTTCACGAGTTAATGTGTTGGAATCATAGACTAAAGTTGAGGTAAACCGCTTATTCGTCTTCTGCGCCGCTTATTCGTCTTCTGCGCATGTACCCAAAATTGACCGACCCCAATCATACACAACTGTCAAAGTCACATGGTCAACAGTAATGGAAGTGTTTATTTATATCTTAATTTTAAAATGACAAGCACTATTATATGAATAAAATACTTTTACCAATTTGAATTTAGTCAAACTGCATTACAAATTGGTTATCATTTGTTTACAAAACAGTTTTCTAACCTAAAATTGTAACAGCGTATGTGATCACTATAGATGAATGTAGGCGTAACGATCTGTTTTCCGCCATGCTCGACAACGAAGTGGGAACCATTTATTTACATGATGTATGCTTGTATACCATTACCACTACATGACGGTTCGTGTTGCCCGTCTAGTGTTGTCACAGTGTGACCTGCTTGTTACCTACTTATAAATGTCTGGCAGGCTGCAAGTATTGGAGATGAACATACATTTCAATAGCATATGTAAAAAGTAAGTATGTTTTGTCAAGGGTGGTGTAATTACGATACTTGTAAGTTTCAAGTTGCTTTCTTGGTTGGTAATGTATATCATGCATAGAATGCATGTCATTTTGGTCTGTGCTTCCATTGAGTTCACATTGATTGCTGTGAGATGTACTTGCAGCCTCCAGGTTTTCTATGTATAAAACAGCTACACCAGTTTTTTTCTGTAAAGGTAAACCTCTTATCTTTATTTTTTGGGTCTTCTAACAGCAGAGTACATACATAGTTAAAAAATGTGCGTGTTTTTTTTTTTTTGCGATACTTCCTTAACTCATCACTACAAAGTTTGTACAGTTAATGATATTTCTATATTAACAAAAACTTTGTAGCGAGCGATTTATGGGTAATTCGTTTCATACTGTGCTTACAGTTCTAGCAATATAAATGGTGTGTATTCAAAATAAGTACATGTACTATTTGCTTTTATAATTTTTTTTATATATATGCATCTGTTTGCCTCCACACGTAGAGGTGACGTCTTTCTTGTGCGGCTCATGGTTTAAATGTATGTTTTTTCATATGTGCTTACAGTTCTAGCACTATAAATGGTATGTATTCAGAGTACATGTATATATAGTATTTAAAATGGGACAAATTATTACCTTGTACTGTATAAATGAATTCCTCTCGTACGGGTAAGTATCATGTGTGACTTGGCTGGTCTGCTACCCTGGAGTCTGACACGTCTCTCTCGGCTAGTGTTATGTGCCATCCCTTCAACTTGGCGAGAACTGCACGGTTCTCACTCCCCCGGTCGACCACCTGTGCTGCCTTACAGATTTCTAAGATGTTAGTTGATCGCACAACGTCGGTCGGGTAGGACGCGTTCTGCTGCTAGTGTTGTGAGCGTTGGCTGTACTCTAAATGTAATGGTTTAGTTTCAATCGGTTCTTAAGGAAGTCGTTTGCTATTCTGTTGTACTAACAAAGATGGCCTGGTCTTGTCTAGCTTCGTTTAACGCACAGCATACAGCACCCGAAGCTCGTGTGATATGTTATTGCACTGGTTGGTAAGTGTTTGTAACTGTTTTCCCTTACATTATATTTTTATATATGTTTGTGTCAGTGTGTAGCAGTGTTATCCTCTTATCGTTCCCTCAATTCATAATGGTAATTTTTTGCCCAATATACGTACAGCGCTCGATGCTCGCGCAATATACAATGGTTGTAAATTGCTTTTAACTATTTGCTTTTATAATTATTATTTTTATATTTGTTTGCATCGGCACGTAGAAGTGACACCTCTCTTTCGCTACTAATGGTTTAAATGTATGTTGTTTGTGTCAAGCAAAGGAACACAGTCTTTACAAGTCACGTAATGTGCATCGTAATTGACGCATTGTACTCGGTTTTGGGGTTGACGCTTATGATCATTCGTTCTTTGTCATGTTGCCGTGATAGCAACACTGATGTCACTATTATGGGTTGTGGCTCCATCTGGATATTTTATATATATATTGTGACTCGTCATGACATGCTCGTGATGTACTTGCGTATGTCAGTCCTTTCTTGTTTATTACGTGACTGATTTTTCACGTACATGTTTTATATCTTTCACGCTCGGTTTCCNTCCCTTACATTATATTTTTATATATGTTTGTGTCAGTGTGTAGCAGTGTTGTCATCTTATCGTTCCCTCAATTCATAATGGTAATTTTTTGCCCAATATACGTACAGCGCTCAATGCTCGCGCAATATACACTGGTTGTAAATTGCTTTTAACTATTTGCTTTTATAATTATTATTTTTATATTTGTTTGCATCGGCACGTAGAAGTGACACCTCTCTTTCGCTACTAATGGTTTAAATGTATGTTGTTTGTGTCAAGCAAAGGAACACAGTCTTTACAAGTCACGTAATGTGTATCGTAATTGACGCATTGTACTCGGTTTTGGGGTTGACGCTTATGATCATTCGTTCTTCGTCATGTTGCCGTGATAGCAACACTGATGTCACTATTATGGGTTGTGGCTCCATCGGGATATTTTTTATATATATTGCGACTCTTCATGACACATGCTCGTGATGTACTTGCANCACTGATGTCACTATTATGGGTTGTGGCTCCATCTGGATATTTTATATATATATTGTGACTCGTCATGACATGCTCGTGATGTACTTGCATATGTCAGTCCTTTCTTGTTTATTACGTGACTGATTTTTCACGTACATGTTTTATATCTTTCACGCTCGGTTTCCCAGACCCTCGCGTTAGGCTGACGGTGTTTATTTATATAAACGTGTACAATGTTTTAATGTAACCTGCAACTATGTATGTCTTGTTATCGGTGCAATTGTGTACTCCTTTATTTCATTCTATATTTGGCTGTTTGTTAAAGGGTTACCTATGCTAACGATGACTTGGGCCGCCGGCCCTTGTGTTAGAATAATAGTGTTTGTTTATAATTACTATATATGTACTATGTACATCATGCACGCAGCACATTTTTATATATCTTGATTTTGTTGCAATAATTGTTTGTTGTATGTTACTCTTACTAACGTTTATTTATGTATATATTTTCACATTTATATATACAGCCTGGATGTTGGTGGGCAAAGGGAGGCTTGCTTACGCTGAGGGGGATCCAAGTTGGTAGACACCTGCGGTTGCAGACGACAAGGGCGGTGATGGGTGATTGTCGAGTGCGTGCAGGTCGATGCATATGTGTGTGCTAGTTCAGACCCTATACTCCTACATGCAACGGTAACTATGCAACACGTCTGAATGTATACCATTATTTTCTTTACATGCGTGGACGGTTGTTACATAAGTTCTCGAACTTCAAAGGTTTGGAAATGCTGATCAACTATACTTGCCAAACAGGGCTTAGGATCTACTTGCCCTTATCTTCTTGATTGCAGTCAGAAGTGATGTCTGTGATATGATCTTGGTGGTCGTAGCTTCGGTGGGTGGAAAATGACGGGCGACTATGCTTATAAGAGGGCTTAAAGTGTACTTGTCCATACCAACCTGTTTGTCATCGGAGGTGATGCCTATGATATGAATCTGGTGACTATAGCCTCTGTGGGTGGGAAATGGCAGCCAACTATGCTTATACGAGGGCCTAAGGTGTACTTGACCCTGCGGTCCTTTTCGGCATTGAAAGTGATGCCTATGTTATGAATTTGGAGACTATAGCTTCCGTGGGGTTAAGTCGATATATCAATCACCAGGCAATATTTTTTTAATATCTCAACTGCAATATGCTTGAACAGTGTAGAGAAATATATTGCATATCGTGATATTAACTAAATGAGATGTTTTTGATACAATATTAATATGTGCAATACAACGCGATTGATGTGCAATAATCTGTGGGAGCGATATATCGCACCGATACAGATATGGTAAACATATTTCGAAAGATACTGAAAAGTGGATATTACACGTATTATTGGAAACGGTGATTAACATGCTGGGGCTCGCATTCGGAAGGACTCTGGTTCGACTTCCTGGCCCAACCATTCTGATTTAGATTTAACGACTCTCTCCCAAAATCCTACAGGAGAATGCTTGGATGGGTCCTCGGTAAAAGATCATGGCCGATTCTTTCCCCGATCGTATCTGTCTGAGCAACTTCTGTTTCTAACGTCCCCGTCGCCAGGGAGAATTTTATTCACGAATACCCGAAACCCTCAGAAACCCAGGAATTGCGAATTATTTTAAGTCGTAATTGTAAATTGTAGTGATTTCTAGGAATGACAGAAACCTACCATGGTAACAAGTATGAGTTGAGTTCAAGGCAGTTATACCAACTAATATCAAGTATCGGTCTGCTTGGACAACATAATTTAAACAACAAACCGGGCAAGCATGTCTCTTTTTTTTTTTTCATTATTACTTTTTATTCATACCCGATAGTATCTGACTTAACTTCAGAAAAATATGTATTTCAATAAAGTTATCTACAAAACACTGGAAATGATTTAACGCAAATGTAATTAAACAGAAATGTTGGCTTTAAAAACAAGTGAATTAAAATAATTACAGGATATTCTTTACTGAGAATTCTGATAACGTAGTGAGTGTGTCATAAAAATGAAGACGACAATTATGAAAATTGTCCACAAGCAATGCCAGTAAATGTTTCACTCAACGCCACGCAGACGTAAATGAGGTGTGTAAATAAGAAGGCTTAGAGGAAATGACAAAGATAATAAAAAATTCCTGGAAGAAAAACAAAGGACGCTGGAAGAAAAATTCTACGGCACTTCGAGAAGACACTGCCATGCAAATGAGTGTAATTACGTCAACAAGACTGCAGAGTTAAATATAACCCGGCGGACTACAAAGAAGTGCCTAAAATACACAGGTTGAAGCAGTAAGTTTTTTGAGCCTGGAAAGATAATTTTTAAAGTATAGAAAGCTCTCCACTTCTGAACATAACATGTTACTGAAAAACTTTATGTAATGTGAAAGTAGCAGTTTTGAAGTAGGAGATTTATTCTTAGAAAACTAAGATATTACATTCTCCTAGTACCGTATACATTGTACATTTTCATATATGATTTATATCTAAAACGTAACATTATTCATTTTAAACAGTTTTGTAAATCATTAAAATGTTAATACATAAAGGCTACAGACACACCAGCATGATTTCTAATGCCCGCGGAATACAGTGGAATAGTTTAATATCTGCCTAGGCTGATGTATCAAACACTAACAGAGTTTCATCAAATGTGGTGTGAAAGTAATGTGGTACCCGAAATTATTTACGTTTGAGTAAAACATATCCATAAAGTATTATTTATTTAGTTTGGGATAACTGAACAGAATAAAAATGTACAACAATGACGTTTCTATTGGCAAATGTAGCTACTATCTGTTCTTGTTTATCTGTGACGTCTTGAATTCTGAATGGTTGTCGTTACGGTGGTGGTGTCCTTATCATCTCGTTTTATTTATATAAATGTATAACAAAACTTACTGTTAAGATTTAATATTAAAACCCTAACATTACGTAGGGAATTATTTTAAAGAATTCCTGAAACCAGAATCACTAATTTTACTCTGCATTTTCTTATGTGAGACTGAAAAAGAATAAATAATAAGTTCAAAGTTTATTGTTTATGCAGGTTCTAACATAATACAAATAGGAAGAATTTACACAAAATTTATNTTCATCAAATGTGGTGTGAAAGTAATGTGGTACCCGAAATTATTTACGTTTGAGTAAAACATATCCATAAAGTATTATTTATTTAGTTTGGGATAACTGAACAGAATAAAAATGTACAACAATGACGTTTCTATTGGCAAATGTAGCTACTATCTGTTCTTGTTTATCTGTGACGTCTTGAATTCTGAATGGTTGTCGTTACTGTGGTGGTGTCCTTATCATCTCGTTTTATTTATATACATGTATAACAAAACTTACTGTTAAGATTTAACATTAAAACCCTAACATTACGTAGGGAATTATTTTAAAGAATTCCTGAAACCAGAATCACTAATTTTACCCTGCATTTTCTTATGTGAGACTGAAAAAGAATAAATAATAAGTTCAAAGTTTATTGTTTATGCAGGTTCTAACATAATACAAATAGGAAGAATTTACACAAAATTTATCTTATGGAAATTGCAATCACCCCAATTACTTATTTTAAAAAACGGGAGAATCCTGTACACATGCAACACCAAAGCACCCTGTCGGCGAAAATGCTTAGTTGCCAAACTAAAAGCATTCCGGGTTTTCGAAAATTCATCGATGGATCCATTAGTGGTTGCTACACCGGTGTAAATCAGTTGAGGCATTTTTCGAACATCACGTTGGTTTTTCGCGGTATTTTCGTCTGCTTCCAGGCGTATATTAACACAATTACAGTTAAATTATAAAGTTTTCATCGACAATTTGTAAAACTTGACGTCCGAATTATTTTTGTATATTTTGGAATGCTTGAAAATTACGAGTTGTGGGCGTGTTAACTTTTATATTTCAGAGAAAGCGTTTGAAAATTCGTCGGTTGATGCTTTTGTACATATCTACCAGATCCACCGAATTTTCAGGCCGGTTGAACTGGTGGATCAATCGGTTCAACCGGACTCAACCGAAACAGTAATTTTCGAACGTCCGGTGTTCATCGGTGTGTGCACCGGTGAATTTTCGAATACGCGGATTGATCTTGCCCACCCGAGTAGCATAAACGTTATCTCGACGAAGGCTGAAAGAAAGAAGGAGAGGGAGGGCAGTGGTACGTACCTGACGGTGGGTTCCGGACTGCCGCCCATGCTGGAGCACTCCAGCTCCAGAGGCTTGCCCTCGGTGGCGACCGGAGCGAGCCCTGGAGAGATGGCGGGCGGGCCGGGCGCCCGCAGGACCGTCAGCACGTAGCTCTGCGAGTGCAGCAGGCTGCCGCTGCCCACAGCTCGCACCGTGCACTCGAACTTGCCGTTGTCGCGGCTGAAGCTCGTGTTGCGGATCAGCAGGTCGTACCTGCAACGACAACCAGAGCACCCGTCATCTACCGCGCTCTCCTCCGCGTCTGGACGTATTTACACGTGCTCGAGACAAGCTGTGGAAGTGGCCGCGGTGGTGTCTTGGTTAGACTACTCGCCTCCCACCTACGCCAACACCGGGTTCGATTCCCAACGTGGGAATCGTGCCTGACGATTGCCGCTGGTCGGCGAGTTTTCTCGAGGATCTCCCGTTTCCCCCGCCCNTCCCAACGTGGGAATCGTGCCTGACGATTGCCGCTGGTCGGCGAGTTTTCTCGAGGATCTCCCGTTTCCCCCGCCCTTCACCAAGCTTTACCATCGTCGGCTCTCGATGTTAAGAGCAGTCCAAATCCCTCCACGTGTGTTCACGCTCACCGCTAGGGTTGTTAGCCAGCCCATCCCGTAATGGTAGGGACGTATTCTCGGGCTGAAAGAATCATCTCGTATGGACACAACACGGGACGTCATATATCCCGCTCAATATTATTAATGAACACAGTGTCAGTAACTTACCACTTCCGTGAATACAGGTACAGTACATGACTGATGGTAGCAACCCTGAACGTGAGTAGACTCGTAGTGGGACAGGCCAGTTGAAAACCCGGGGTGGTATCCAGTTATTAACTCTTAGCCAGAGGTATGTGATGTGCTAACATCTGTTGCTCCTTGTATAGAGATTGGTGTTTTCGAGCCGAGGAAAATCCCTCTCAGGGACGTCCCTATCAGTCACGAACAGTACGTTTACTCTGAAACTCTAATCCAACTGCCCCTGATAGTTACAATTGACGCTGACAGGTGGCATTCGGCAATAAGTGCGTTCGTGGCAATAACGCTTGCCGATATGTGTGCAGCATAATTTCTTCTAGTGAATATTGGTGTCAATTAAATAAGAAATTTAAATCACACTGAATTATGATTAGGGATACCATAATTTCGCGAAAATAATTGACGACCAGCTGTATTTCATAACATTTTAGCTCAGATCCACTTTTGTGATTGGGGGATCCAGGTGTTACGCATCTTAAGTGTTTACCCACGAATCAGAGACGTACAGTATCGGAGTAACTTAATTCTGATTGGCCAGTCAACTAAGAAAATGTCTTCTCACAGACACACGCCGCCAAAAAGCAAAAGGAAACTGCTGGTACTCTCGCAAGGTATTGAAGTCTAGCATGTGCGGAAATCTTTTCGCGAAATTCGGGTGTCCCTAATTATGACTGTAGCAAAGAGTAGATAGATACACAGAGACGAAATGACATGGCGGTTCCTCTGATCTGGGGGTACCCATTCGATGATTGGCTGCGCGACTCTCTGTCTTGTGTCTGATTGGCTACTGCGTGCTACGAAACGTTCCCTATTGGCTGGGCTGTCGGCTGGCAAGTTAGTTACCAAGCGCTGACTGACGAACGGCGTTCCGACACGTTGCTGGCCAGTGACGCCATATTGCTGACGTGCGCGTCTGGAGTTCGCGAAATAAGCGGGTTTTTTTTCGCCTCTGTATATTTAAGTACTCTGTGACTATAGGTGAAAATAAGATTTTGCTGCATATGACAAGAAAACAATTTGACCAATATTTTTATAACAATTTCCCTTTACCATTGGGTCAGGTGTCACGTGTGAAGTTGTCGGAGGTGTCCCTTATGATAAATTTGAAAAAAATTTACCTTCCTAATTCTCCGCACCACAACATGCATTACACAGTACTGTACAAAGTTCATTACTAGACGGCTATCAGCCGATATACTGGGTTTTCTCGGGGATCTCTCGTTTCCTCCGCCCCTTCATTCTAGCGCTGCTCCTTTCTCACCTCAATCAACCTCATCGGCTCTCACAACCTCGTTGTTAAGAGCCGNTGAAACGTTCCCTATTGGCTGGGCTGTCGGCTGGCAAGTTAGTTACCAAGCGCTGACTGACGAACGGCGTTCCGACACGTTGCTGGCCAGTGACGCCATATTGCTGACGTGCGCGTCTGGAGTTCGCGAAATAAGCGGGTTTTTTTTCGCCTCTGTATATTTAAGTACTCTGTGACTATAGGTGAAAATAAGATTTTGCTGCATATGACAAGAAAACAATTTGACCAATATTTTTATAACAATTTCTCTTTACCATTGGGTCAGGTGTCACGTGTGAAGTTGTCGGAGGTGTCCCTTATGATAAATTTGAAAAAAATTTACCTTCCTAATTCTCCGCACCACAACATACATTACACAGTACTGTACAAAGTTCATTACTAGACGGCTATCAGCCGATATACTGGGTTTTCTCGGGGATCTCTCNACATTACACAGTACTGTACAAAGTTCATTACTAGACGGCTATCAGCCGATATACTGGGTTTTCTCGGGGATCTCTCGTTTCCTCCGCCCCTTCATTCTAGCGCTGCTCCTTTCTCACCTCAATCAACCTCATCGGCTCTCACAACCTCGTTGTTAAGAGCCGCCCAAATCTCTTCACTCACTCACTATTTTCTTATTGTTTACAATTGCTAGTTCGTGACAGATTTTATGCTAAGAAATTGTTTTAATCTGACATGCAATTACACGAAAACTTCTGAACCTATATTATTTTTATTTTCCAGGAATTACGCCGTTGAAGGGGGCACATATTTTTGCCAAACAGCCTTTTACATTAAGTGAAGTAAAACGAAATTTAAATAATTTTCTAGTGAATCACGCTAAGCGAATCAGTTCAGGTGCAAAAAGTTGATAGGTGGAGCGTCGTTTAGGTAAATGCTTGTAATCACAATGAAATCGCATTTTAGACAAAAACCGTTACGCAAAATACTTTGTGAAATGACTTTAGGCAAAATATTATGAGTAAAAAGGTTTTAGGCAAGGAAAAGCAAATAAAAGCCCTTTTCGAATATATTATGACAAATGTAGACATCATTATATAAACATCGCCCACTAATAAAAATTATTAATTCCCTAATTGAATTACCAACTCCTATTAATATCTGGATCTGATGAAATTTGTGGTGGTTATTTGAAATTTCTCTAGTTAGAAAAATTTTGGGAACAGGCTTATTTCTAGCAACACTTTACAAAACCAAATATTGTATTAGCATTCAACAGAGTATAAGACATATTTGTGGAGATATAAATAACGGTTGATGAATACCAAATATACATGTAAACGGACATTAGTATTTTTGTACATATGTTTTTACATGTACGACGAGGTTTATATTATGATTCCTACAAACACAGCACATTGGACCATGATCTATGGGAGTTTAAGCTATTCGTCGTAAAGTAAGCACTTGTGAGGCCCTAGTTACTTTTTTACTTTCANACCATGATCTATGGGAGTTTAAGCTATTCGTCGTAAAGTAAGCACTTGTGAGGCCCTAGTTACTTTTTTACTTTCAATCATTTTGCTTTATCCTTTAACCATATTTTAAAATAAGTATTGCCATGCAAGTAATAAACACAGTGTGTACGAGTNATCATTTTGCTTTATCCTTTAACCATATTTTAAAATAAGTATTGCCATGCAAGTAATAAACACAGTGTGTACGAGTTTATTCCACCGCACTCGGAAGTTAACGTCTGAGGCTAAACTAAAATATATTCGTGGACTACTATTTCAAATGAGAGGGCTTTCAAATTCAAAAGTGCTCATTTTAGCGTGAATAGCCTATAGTAATCCTTTTATAGGTTGTTAACGCCATAACGTGAGCACTCTTTAAATCAACATTTGAAAACAAAAATCAAATGCCCGTTAGTTGCATGTATGCTACGTAGCACACTGGCGAGCTGGCCTCAGTTAAGTTGGCAGCGAATTAAGCCAAATAGTTCGAAGTCTTGACTTTGCATTGCAGGCGTATTGTCAACGTTTATGGCAAATCAAGTAGATGTATTCTGCTTTATACTCATTAGAATTGGCATATCGGTGAAATGTTACGGTTTTTAAAACTTAAATGTTTTCACTTGGTTGGCGCATGAATAATTTCACTAGGCCTATGAGAACGGATATCTTATATATGGAGGATGAATACAAAATGAGGAGAAAAGTAAAACTTGCAAACTTACTTACAAGTACTATTTCGTCGAATAAAAATATTTTATATGCCTACATTTTTGCATAATGGCGTGTCAAAATCACAACTTTACTGTTTTTGGAACGTACAAATAATAAAAACTAACTCGCTTATCTAAATGAGAAAATTCACTGTGAAATAAGTCACCATGAGCTACTTCAAGAAACCTTTAAACTCATGATTTTTTTTTCCAACAAATTTTTGATAATTGTTTAAATTAAGGAAATCCCTGCATATTTTTCATTTGTAGTAGTGTATGATTTTTTTAAGGGTAAATTTTCTACACAGACCTAGAAATGAATTATTAACGCATGACCTTTCAGTCACACTTGTTAAATTTTCTACAAGCGTTTTCTTTTATCTAATTTGTACGTCCCAAAAACACTAAATTTGCGATTTTGACATGCCATGATGTAAAAACTATGCAATCTAAATTTTTTTGTGCAGGGAAAGAGTATTTACAAGTAATGTCTACAAGTTGAACTGCATCTCATACACACACAGAATAAGGAATCCCTGATTGTATGCACATTGTGTGTTCTTCCGCCATACATAAAATTAACATTACCATGAGCCTTCTCACTTTATTCATGCGTGGGTCAAGTAAAACAGTAAAATTATTTGTACAATAATTTTTTTACAAATTTGTTTTACTTGTATGCCGTAAAACAAGTGCAAGCAAAAATAAATCATTTCAGTATTCACAAATGTATAACACGTTTAATTTAATGTTAGGATGTTGAACTACTTTCTTTCGGTCGTTACCAACTTAACTGGGCGCAAGCCACTCGGTGCCCGTTAAAATATACATTTTTTCAAAACTTGATCAGAAAAGTGCTCAGTTTACCGTGAGCAGCATATGGAATTGTTTTTAAATGAATCATGGACGCTCTAGTACAAGGAAGAAGAGTATATGTAGATAGTGTACACAGTAATAAAATTCTGTATTTGTTACAAACAATTCTTTGGAAACTGTCTGCGAAAGATTTTCTTGTAGCTCCACAGCTGAAATATTGTATATTAATAACACCTTATTTTATAAAACATACCAAACTGTTTATAGAGTGTGATATTAATAATAAACTCGAAGTCTACATCACTTTCTAGTTATAACTCAATATTAGTTTCACACGTCCCCCACTAAGATTTTGAGAATTTTAGTCAACGTTATTTGTAGTGTTAGTAAAATATATTTGGCAACTAGTTGCCAAAGAATTGCTTGTACAAATACAGGAATTGTCTACAGTGTGGTAGGGAAAGGGTGCGTGGGCTCACCTGCCCTGGTCGGGGCGGAAGTCGACCTTGTAGTTGACGTTGAAGACGTCCTCCTTGTAGGCGACGTGGTCTGTGGTCTCTGCGCGCTCCGAGCCGCCGCCGCCTCGCTTCTTCGTCCAGAGGTAGCCGGTGTCGTGGCTCACCAGCTGCGGCGAGAACCTGCACTCCAGCGTCACGTCCTCCCACTCGCGCGTGTCCTTGGACTCCTCGGCGCTCGCCAGAGCTGCAGGACACACACACACACACCGCCCTCGTCAGCACGTCCTCCACGCCTACCATCCATCACATACAACATGTGATACTATTGTTAAATTATACTACTGTTAAAGTTACTTGCACTGCAGGTTGAGAAGATCAACGTTAAAAGTTTCGCAACCACACATTTTCACCACTAGGTAAGCGCTAGTATCGCATGTGTACCACATTTTCGTTATTTTCTACGTTAAAAAACACGCTAATTGTAATAACAATAAATCATAACACTGAATAACTTCGTAACTAAGTAAAATATTCCTCTTTTATTATTCATGTAGCTTAAATTTTTAATTAAAAGTTACCTTTTTGAACACTGCGAACCTAGTGTCGGAAATTCTCCCTATGTCAAAATCTCCCGAAAGAAATCACGTTTTGTTCCTAACCTGAGTAGAATAAACCCTACTACTGTGGAGTGCGGGGTTTCCTCGGGATACTCCCGTTTCCTCCCACGCCTTCATTCCGCCGCTGCTACGCCTAATCTCATCTCTCACCTCGTCCTCTATTCGCACAAGCCGGAGCGACGGTTCCAGCCAATGTTGGAGTAGCCAATAACATGCTATATATTCCTCAGGAAAACAGTAGTAACTTTAACATAAACAGTATTATTGTCAATACAACCAGTATTAACTACAGCGTAACCATTATTAATTTTAATATAAACAGTATTAACTTAACCAATTTCAATTTCAATGTAACTAGTATTAACTTCAGCATTCAATGTACTCAGTATTAATTTCAATGAAACCAGTATTAATGGCAATGTAACTCGTCGCATTAAGGTCAATCTAAATGTATGTAAATACATTTTACACACACGCATCGAGTTGCTAAATACTTTTTCCAGGTTTTCCAGGAAAATAATACATATCTCATATTTAACACATTATCCAACAAAAATTATTCAATTTATAAAATACAATTTACATGAAATAGCTTTTTTCTTCCCATTTTTCTGAAAATAGTGTACAGTGCGTGGAATAAATATCTTCAGCTGTTATACAAATTACTTTTTGACACACAAGGGTTTTTGTATAAAATAATTATTGCTTAGACCGCAAGGGGACGGCTAGACAACTACGGTCCAATAGCGAAATTAGCACAGTAATACGATTACTCAAGGGAATTATAGTAACAGCGCATTTATTTTCCCGGTATGGGTAACATCCCTCTATACTCTCGACCTGGATTAACCCATCCAGACCCAGTGTATACAACAGGCAACATGCAAATTTCGCAAATATAGTTGAAAATGATACGAACACATTTATGAAAATAAAAATGCGCCGTTTGTTGCATAAAAATCGGTTTTGAAAAAGTTATTTTAGTATTAAAACAGTAACTTTCACGGCCGCTGTCGCATGACTGCGGAACGCTCTCTTATTGGTTTGACGTCACTAGTCATACGCCGGCGGCTGGCCCCGGCACGTTGCAAACACCTAGCACTAAAATGGAAGCCAACTTTGTGAAAGCGCAGTCGGACTTTCTGCCACGAGTAGATACAGATATGGCACTTGATTACTTCAATTCCCATTGTTTTGTGGAACCTGAAATAAAAGTTGTAAAATTACAAAGATAAGAGCGTGTCTCATATCGCACAGTTGTGATCTTCAAAGCGACAGTAGGCCTACATCACATGTTAAAACTGCACACTGCGAAGCTCAATGACCAATGATCTTACTTGTGGGTAAATGATTCGCAAACCGTCTTACTGGGCTAGGTCATAATTGGTTCACATTGCTGTAGCAGAACATAGCCTACTGTTCATTGGCTGTGACAACGAAACAATTGTTGTGTCGAATTAAATGAGCACAGTAAACTTCATAAAATTAATGTTTGCAACACATGAAACCGTAAATTAAAGTGGGGCTCTGAGGGTTAAAACCACGACCTCCCGGATGCTAATGTGCGATCAAGCAAACTCGGTGTAACGGAACGTGTTCGGGAAAGAAAGGAGAAAAGATAACATTCCAGACAACGGGTGAAATTTTAAGGGGTAACAAACACCCCTTCCCTCTTGGATTTATGTTGGTTTCGCCGTAGCTTACTTTTCAAATCAAGCATTTTTAAACAAGTGCTGACAGGGCACAGAGCCTATCTTAACAGATATTTTTAAGCCCGCAATATTTTTCCCGTCTTGTTTTTGTTACACCTGTAACCGTAATAAAAATTAACTAATTAGTTATTCTTATTTCAGTCTTAGAAGAGAAAGTACAGATTGAAATCAGTTCATTCTGGTTTTAAGAATTATGTAAAGTAGTAGAAGTGGATTTGGAGGGCTCTTAACATCGAGGTCTTTGGAGCCGGTGAGGATGAAGCGAGGTGAGTACGGAGCAGCGCCGGAATGGAGAGGCGGGGGGAAACGGGAGATTCCCGAGAAAACCCACTGACCAGCATGATTCCCACATGCGAAAATCTTGGAGCGACCCCACCGGGAATCGAACCAGTAATCCTAGGTGGGAGACGAGTAGTCTGANCGTCGATGAAAGTATCAGGGAAATATCCTGAGGGGTGGAGGTGCGGTGATAGGAGGCATGACCTCCCCTCCCCTACCCTCTAAAAAAACTCTCATATTGACACGAAACTGCCCTGTGAATATTTTAAAACTAAAATGAAATAACATAAGAATTGCTTAAAATACCAGTTTTATTTTATTAATTTAATTTGTTTCCTAAATCTATGATTAAACAGAGCTCTACTCCAATGTCACGAAACGAAAATCTAGATCGGCTCCTGGTTATACTAAGATTTGAATCTTAATATTAAACCTCAACAGTATATTATAAGTGTATATATAAATAAACACAAAAACAATTAACGAAAATATTGAAAACGCGAGAGAAATTGGAGGGGGAAAAGGAGTCGGGTGAGTGTTCCCCCAAACCATTATTTCTCAGGTCGCCCTTATAACCCTTGCGCACGTGGAAGATGCGAGATGTGCAGGGAGGATCTTACAAATTGTATGTAAACCAACCCCCGTCGCTACCATCAAGGGAGGACTTACAAACGACGAAGGGAGAATCCCTGTCCTATATTCTTGTCGGGGCTATAGGGGTGTAGCGGGGAGCGGGGAAGATACGTCTCCTTACAGTTCTGGGCTATCACGACGAGATGTTACTCAAACGGTGAGTTAAAATAAACAATTAATTCCAACCCCCCCGCCCCCCCAGGACAAACCTCTTGGTTGGGCTGCGAGGGGAGAAAATGCACTAAGCGTAAGGGAGATGCAAAACAATGAAGAGGGAAAAAAAGAGATGAGAAATGAAAAAAAAAAAAAAAATTAACATGAAACCTGAGAGGAGTAAAAAATATATATTCGTCCGCTTTCATGTTTCCGGCCGAAGATAAATAAACTTCCTTTGTGTGGAGACTTTATTAGACGCCTAATTTAGAATTTCCTCTCGTTTAGGGAAAACTGGAATTTTTTCTTTCTCTTGTTTTTTTTTACTCTTGGGAAAAAATTAAAAGGGGGTGGCACGGGTGTTTCTACATTTGCCACGTCCATAGCACGAAGTTGTTCTTCCACTTTGCACGGCCAAGTGGATTTCCGTACGCCATTCCGGGAAAAAACACCGGGAAAGTTCTCGCGTATGACCACTGTTAAGTGCTCTGCCTACGATGGCAGCCACGGAGCTTAGATGGGAAATCAATGTCGATCCCTCAACATATTATCCCGAGTATACTCGTTCTAGTATGGCATGTTCTATAAGGTGTAAAAAAAGGGGTGAGTGCTGTACAAGATCAGAAGCTAGTGCCGACACAGAGAGCGTCTTTTTACTGGTTAATACTATTGGTTGCTACTAGCATACCAGAATGTTATTATTGCTTGCTGCCGATACCGTAGACCAATAGCAATCCTCCCTACATGTCCCATCAAGGAGAGAAAGTTCGGGTATTGTGGACCCTTCGGTTACAGTGGACCCACGCTGTAAAATGTAGTGTAGGTGCTGCAACCTAGTGAGAGACACATGAAGTACTCGGTCACAATATACTAGTCTCCTGGGCGGCCGGAGGAGTGCGCGTCAGTCGATGCCTGCAAGCAATAATGCGGTGACGGAAAATCCAGAATTCAAATATTTTGCAGGTATGTATGATTGTTAAACGTGTGGAAATAATTAAAGATAACAAAATGACTTACAATATTTTTAAGTAATGATACAAGTGTCTGTGTTTATAACAGATGTTTCATATTCGTAGAACTTTAAGTCAAGTGTACAACACCATTCCAAAAACAATGGCGTGGGTCGGCTAAAATGACCCTGCCAATTGCGGTTAAAGTGATATCGGTCCACTTTACCCGCCGTAGTTTACATTTCTTCAATTTTCATTAGTAATAGTTGATTTGTTATAACTATGAGACTGTGATCGTGCACGTTAATATTTGATTTTATCTAAAACCTAGTTGCGAGTACAGAAAGAGAACAACTGCAGCGTCTGAGAGGACTAAGAACAAAAAAACGACGTGTTGAACATCGCAGGATTGATGAAACTGTGGAAAATTTCCGGATGACAAATATGGAGAAAAATGAGTTCAGCATTTAAAGTGTTTAGACTGGTGTCACGAAGTATGTGCTGATAATGCAACTTTGGACATTGTATGTGATATTTGCAAATCCTAATCAGTCCATAAAAAAGGCATATTTACAGATAATGTGTTTGGTGCGCCGTAATCTTAATTTAGTACAATATTTTCATGTGTGCCAAGAACACGTTCTGAATTATCTTAGTAATAGATTATGTTCCTTTTCTTTATGTTAATTATCGCCATTTATAACTGTAATGTGTCAAAAACATGTACCAACTGTACACTTGCATACAATAGATGAAAATTGGGATTTACACTCTTTAATAATTTTGAATGGGAAAAGTGGACCCGTGGCTCTACTTTACACGAACAGTGCGGGTAAAGTGGACCTTTGCAGACTTGTACGAATATCAAGATATCAATAACAAATATTTAATCAATATGTAAGTCATATGTATACCGACATATCAAACTGTAATTTACCATAGATAAATGTAAAATTTATAGTATAGTTTCTGAAAGAAAAATGAAAAATGAGAGGGCGGTCTACAATACCCGAACTTCCTCTAAGTTATTACAAGAAATTCGCAAGTACTTGTCAGACCAAAAATCTCCTATTTTGCGACACCTGTAACGAAAAATTAATGTGTCAGTTAAGGGGTTAAATAAATCCCTTCTCAGTGCCATTGTTGCGTTCTTTTCAGTGGAATAACTAATTATTTTCTTATTACAGCTGGTTTACATTTTACAAATGCCTTCAAATGTAGTCGTCAAATTCATTATCTAGGTATTGTGAAACGGCAAGAATGTATTGATAATTAAAATATGATTCTGAACTAATTACGTCATAATTACTAGACAAAAAAAAATTAGAATTTATGTTTGTTCTACAGCATAATGTATACTGCCAGAGAGGTATAGTTGTACTTTCAAAATAAGTGTTCTTTAACATCACACACTTCAGACGAGGCCTGTTGAGTGCTTTCAAGACATCACGCACATTATAAATACAGTTTCAGAGCTTTATCAAAGAGCTGTATCGTAAAATATACCTACGCGTCAGATACATATAAAACTACTCAAGGGCCCTGCATGGAACTTTCCTACAGACTTTCTATCAATAAAATTATATGGTCACCGCTGGAAGTCACATAGTTAAATACACGCAGTGCGACTATAACACTGCACGCCAGTTCCGAGCCTTGCGCTTAGTGTCGATGGCGCTCTTGATGCGCGTGGCAGTGTCGTCCTTATCGCGCCCGCGCTTCTCTGCCTCAAACGCGGAAACATTCTCCAGGCATGCGGAAGCCTCAAGTATTCCGTGTCGCGGACTTGGTAACTTAGTCACGCAAGCGCGCTCGCGTCGTGTTTTTTAAAGCCACGACTCGAAGAACACAAAACTGCCGTCGAGACGTGCGACTTCACTCAAAGCACACGCGTTCGTGACGTATGAGGACTTGAAGAGGCTAGAAAGGAGGAATGGTTGTGTGTTTAAGAGGGGGGGGAGGGGCGGGGAGAAAGCGTCGCAGTTTTCCCAGACGTAAAAAGGCCTGTGTTTTACGAGCGCACAAAGACGTGGTCCCGCGAAAGAAAAGAAGGAAGTGGGAGGGAGGCAGGGGGAAACTCTTCCCACACAAATGGAGCTATACTTTCGTTATACGACGTTCCGAAATAGGAGGTGGGAGGAACCAACACATGCGATCGAAAGATGGCGCACTTCACGAGGAAACCATTCAGTCCTGATAGTCCTTAAAGGCGCCCTCCCGTCTACTTGAACTGCTCGGAAATTACGATGCATGAAAAATAAAATGCTGCAGTTGTTCGTAATCTGTTATGAAACCGAAATTAATGATACTTCGAACCAGTGTAGAACACAACTTTCGGCACACTGCGCATATTGCAAACATTCTTTAAGATAGTCGAAAACGGCAAATTCAGACTACTGCAGCTTAGAGTGTTGACGTGAACACCAGTGATACTTTTGTGGGGCCTTAAAACGAACGTTGCTACGGTGAACCACTACAGTCTATCCACGGTTACTTCCAACTTTTCTGAAGCCCTGCTGAAGTTCCTGCCACCCACACTGTGGACCAGGTACGTGAAGGTGCGCGCGTGCGGTGGAGCCCCAACCACTAGAAAGACACGACGAAGCATCTAGGCCAACTAAGTCGACTAGCCCATTCCCTCCAACTTTACGTGTCTGATAAACTCAAAGTCTGCGAAATCTTGGATGTTTTCAAGTAAATACTTGAAATTTTCCTATTATCCGTATGTTAGCTGAAAGTGATTTATGCTTAACTAAGTAAAAAAAAAAAATTACACCAAAGGGACAGAGCACCGCATTCGTGTGCACTCAGTGTTATAATGTTTTGCATAATAACTATTTCTTACTAGGTATTACCAACACTCCTATTTTCTCCCCGTTTTATTCGTGTTAATTATAAATACAATATTCTGTTGTATACATACAAGTATAAGTTAAAGTTTGATTTCACTAAAAATAAGGTATTTCAAAGTTAATACAAGTATAAAACGCATGTGATAAATGGAATTTTTATAAAATAACAAAATACATCCTACATGGGGTATTTTTCAAAGGTTTGATTTAGTAAAGTGTGAAGAAACCGCGAACAGTGTATATAAATTAAATTTTAGTGACTCGAAACACGACAATATATGTCAGAAGTGTTTCTATACGTCTGATATCAGAGACCAGAAACGAAATCCGGGAAATCGTGATACAAGGAAAGCGACAGGGCAAGGAAGATATAACAAAACAGTAATATGGGGAAAAAAAATTTAAAGAAATTAGCGCGTTTGCAACTTGTTGACGACGTGACAAAATAATAATGTAAACAAAACTCGTGTCCGTCGGTGTGTGGTTTGGGTGTACCGGGCTTTGGATGAATGCGTACAGTAACTGCGGAAAATGATCACTTGCGTAAGTGTGTTTACCGGGAGTAGTACACGCAAAGTGAACTCTGGACCACCCTTTAAATAACTAAAACATTTATCTTAACAACTGACATTAAAATTATTTAAATTAACTTTTAAAAATACGATTTTAAAACAATTTATATATAAAAAAGTATTTTAGAGCTGTGTCTTCCCCGTCGCTGAATTTATGAAGTAAATTTATTTATAGGCCTATATTTATTTGTAAAATTAATTTGTAACTTTAATTTCTTACTTTATTTGATGATTCTCCAAGGAGGTACTCTATTACTTTTAAATTTGTAAATGTGTTTGTGAATTTATTTAGGTGAAGATATTTCTTAACTCGCCATTAATACAATTATATAAATAGTGACCCAGAGTTTATTTTACGTTTACTACAAAAGTAAAAAAAAAAAATAGAGGTTTAGATAATTGATTTATACTTTTTTTTTTTTTTTTTTTTTTGCAAAAAGTCGTACTTTCAGAAAAGTTATTTGCCGATTTACGTGTATTCGCGCAAACAACTATTTGCCAGAAAGTGTTTCAGTGCACAGTCCTCTTTAAGAGTCGGCCTAACCTCTCCACCTTCCGTCACAGGAAGGAAATCTTGTTTATTGCAAGTGCCCGGACAACCCCCGTGTTGAGCTAACAAGCCGAGACAGCACAGCGGTCCAATCAGTCGGCTGCTGCTAATTGCAATCCTGGTGAAGCCAATTCTTTGATTCTCCGAACCCACATTCCACCGTAGAAAAATTAAGGGGGAAAAGGAGGGGTGGGGGTGGTAATATGAAAGAGCAGAACGACAGATGAAGAAAATGGGAAGAAGGACCAGGTGTAATACGTCACGTGTCATACAAGAGGTCGGGAT
>NQII01001712.1:332043-362209 GCA_002778355.1 Clitarchus hookeri | reverse complement strand
GTGGTGGAAGAAAGTTCGATAGAAATGTGATTTCGTCCAACCCACCCTTCCCCCCTTCCAAGGACATGCTGTCCAGGTCACATTTCGGCCGAGAAAAGAGCTGACGCGTGATTGTAGTTAAGGGCGGAAAACACTTTTTGTCCCGTGCGGTGCACTCCCCGCCCACTCACATCACAAACTGAAGAACAAAACTAAAAGCAGAAGAAGAATGAGAGGAAGTGACAAGAGCTGAGCAAACACCGACCAGCGTTGGCAAACGACACATCGGGACACTACTCGCTCCGTGCGCTATTTCTACAGCTAAGAGCCGGGGGGAAAACAAAACACGACGTGAGCTAAACCGCCGTGAAAAATTAACTGATCTAACGGAGTTAATAAATAAACGCGCGCGCGAATAAATAAACCGTTCGAGAGATATTCTGGGGGAAAAAAAGTTAATTTAACCTCTCGGGGTGGGTTTTTTTATTTTAAATATTTACATTTCAATGCGCATACATTGTTTCAAAGAGAGATGTTTATTAATGGAGACGGGAGTAACAGTATTTTTTCCCCCCGTCCAATGCGGACGTTTGTGTACCCTACCGTGTTTTCATCCACCCCGATTCAACGTTTATTTACGTTTCGTGAGTTATTTTAATTTCTTTCGGCTCTTTCCATTCGCACAGGATCAGCACAGTAAACAGTTATAAAATATAAATACCCTAGTGCTTGCGATTTTAGGAATATTTAAGTGAGTGAGTAAAGAGATTTGGGCGGCCCTTAACATCGAGGTCTTGAGAGCCGATGAGGGTGAGGCGAGGTATGGAGCGGCGCCGGAATGTAAGGGCGGGGGAAGCGGGATATCCCCGAGCAAATCCGCCAGCCAGCGTCATCGTCCAGCACGATTCCCACTTGCGAAAATCCGGGAGTGACCCGGCCGGGGATTGAACCCGGTTCGCCTTGGTCGGAAGCGAGCAGGCTAACCGCTCAGCCACCGCGGCCCCAGGAATATTTAAGGACGGGCTAGTGCGCAAATAATATAATGGCAAAACTTAAAACCGATCGGCTTTGATTCAAGCGAATGTTTGATTGCTTCGTCCGCAGAAGTCAACCTTAGCGCTTTCATTACTATCCCTACATTATCATAACATTAATTTTATTATTACACTGACCTTATGGTGAAATTATGCTTTCACTATTTCTCACACCCAAACGTGTACAACAGAATATTGTCTAGAACATCATAGTAGCATTACTCTACTCCAATGAACACACTCGACAAGCGCTAAACACAAGGGCGACCATTTTAGTGACGTAAGGGGGTCGGATAAACCAAGAATGATGATTAAAGTACTTCTGTTAATAATGAGAATGTGTTTCCCGTTATGCTGCAAAATAAATATACACACTTAATTCTAGAAGTTAAGAGTGAACAGCTAGCCGCAACCTACGACTAATTATAATATATTTTTTTAATATAATGTAAAATGCCAAAAATCTTCCCTTTACTTTGCGAAATTAATGTCGCTCCACTTATAATCGCCTTTACTTTAGAAGAATAACAGAAAAAGGCACAGCGGAGCGAGGTGACGCAGTGATTAAACTTTGGAATCGCATTCGTGAGGACCTGCGATCGAATCCCAGTCCGGTCATCCTTATTTCGGGTTTTTAACGGTATGATTTCTTACTACACATCCTGGCCGATTCCTTTCCCGTCGCTAATTGTTCCGTCTCTAATGACCGCGAGGAGCCGCGGTGGCCGAGAGGTCAGCCTTTTCGCCTCCCACCGCGGCGAACCGGGTTCAATCCCCGGCCGGGCCACTCCCGGACCTTCGAATGTGGGAATCGTGCCGCACGATGTCGCTTGTTGGTGGGTTTTCTCGGGGATCTCCCGTTTCCTCCGCCCTTTCATTCCGGCGCTGCTCCGTACTCACCTCAATCACCCTAATCGGCTCTCAAGACCTCGATGTTAAGAGCTGCCCAAATCTCTTCACTATCTTCACTCACTCTAACGACCGCGATGTCGACGAGACGCTATCGCAGTCGCCTAGTGAGGGGTATGTTCGTGTGAGACAAATATCGATTTAGCATTACGGGCGACGCCGACCGGTGTATGTAAAGCAGTATCGTCTCTATGCGCAAAGGCGCTCAACTGGCGTGCAATCTTCCCGTCTACGACTCTATAGTGACCCTATAATTTTATCGGACTTGACTCTATAGCAAAGTCCAATGAATGCTTCTATCGTGGTTTCGCGTGTACGCAGTTAGTATATTTTGAGATAGAGCTGTCTGAAAAAGCCGCTTTTAGCTATTGTTTCCCGAGTGCGTAAATGTTAAGTCTTGAAAGTAACGTTCCGACATCGACTGGAATGTACTTTCTTTTCGTAAGCTAGGTAAACCTATTGAAGTCAAGTTCGATAGTTTAGTTATAAAAAAAAATCGTTTACCAAACACGCTGCAATGCGCAGGGTAGGAGACCGCCTTAAACCCTACCTACACTGTGTACCATATAAGAAGACCACATGCTTGACAGTTGACAATCGCCGCGCCTTTTAGTTTATGTATCCATTCGCCATCAAATGGTGTGTCAAGTATAGGCTTTGATGCGGCGAGTCAGCGCGTCCAGGAGGTGCTGCTGCGTGCGGCAATTGGTGAACTGCTTGGGTGGCGCTGCATTCGTAAACTGAGCTTGGTGGACGTGTGTAGGGTCGTTCGTAAACGCTGTACACGAAATATATCTTATTTTAAAAATTATACAGAGCTCGCGGGAAAATAAAACCATTTGTATATGCGCGTAAATAGATTATTTTAAACAACAAATCTTTAATATGTTTCTGGGTGTAGTTCAGGATATGGATAACAAATAGCGTGGAAGGGCGTGTTGTAACAAATGGCGCACCTGTACCACACAAGATGGCAGCACATGGTTGGAGAGTTGGGAAAGGTGAAAAAGGTTTTGATGTTTCGTTACATTTGTATACGGGTCGTTTTATTGTGCATTTCATTTTGAACACCTATACATTACTACTTTATCAAGAAGTTTAGTTTGTAACACTAAAAACCGCTGTTTTATGACCACGTAAAATATAATGTATTAAATAACCTTGGAACTCTTTCTTATCGCGCGTATTTTCGTCAGGTCTAAAATGCGTCGGCAGTGCACTCAGAATAGCCAACGTCATATTAACTTTTGTTCGTTCGTGCATCAGCTGATACAGGATTTTGTAAATGGCACGTTGTTTGTTTTGAATACATCAATTGCCACTCACTGACTGTCAGAATGTGGCCTTATATGAAAGGAACTATACAAACCAAATGAGGCCCTTTCACGTGCAGCTACTGCTGAGCGTCGTCCTGAAATGGCTGATGCGCGCACATAAATGTCGCTGCTTTGTTCTTGCCAGGCGATCAGCGACCTTATGGCTCCAGAGTGGGAAGTGGCGAGGGCGAAGGGAGGGGGAATCCGATGCTGGAGCCGTGCGACTGCAGGAGTTTTGATTGGTGGGGAGGGGGGAATGGATGTGGGACATGCAAATGGCGGCGCGAAGCGATTAGGAAAGCGGAACAAGTAAACAATTTGAAAGCGAGCGAAGCCGAAGCGAACGTCGTCAGTAGGGACGCTGGACTCCGACGTGAACAAGAGTTGTGGCTGAAGGAAGAGGGGTGCACAAGGGAGACGAAACGGCATGGAAAAAAAACACTGCGGCGACGAAATAAAATTCTGGGAGGAAGATAGGAAGATGTGGAAGAACCGGTGGGGAGGGGGGTTGAATATAAAAAAAAAGTTCATCCCGAAACAAGTTTCATTACTGGTCGCGCCGAGAAGGTTGAGGGGGGAAATGAGAGAGAAAGAGGTTTTTTTTTCCACTCCGGCCCGATCCTTCTCTTCCTTTTTTTTTTCCCCCCTCGCGAGGACATTCGGGGACCATTACGGATCGCTGAGGCTGGGAGGTCCCAGGGCGAGTGTAACAGCCCCCGTCGACGATCTTCCTTTTGGCACTTCTGGAAGTCGGCCCCAGCTCCCTTTCGGCACGACCTCCCGAAAGCGTTTCGGGCCGCAGATCATCCTCGGCTGTCGAAGACCCCCGCGGGGGCAGCTGGCTTTTACGGGTTCGACTCCCCGTCATTCTCGGCGAGGTCACGTGAGAGAGGTGCACAACCCCGTTCGCTGGTCCTTCCGCCCGTCCCACGGCTGGAGCGGGAAACGTGTGCTGGCGAAGTGGAGAGATTTGAGCAGTTCTGAACAACGAGGTCTTGAGATCCGATGAGGGTGAAACTACATGGATACAGAGCAGCGTCCGACACGATCACTAATTGCGAAAATTTGGGAGCTACCCCGCCGGGGGAATCGAACCCGCCGAGGTGAGCTCCAACCGCTACACCACCGCGGTCCCACCTGTGTTAGTGTGTGGATACATTCTGAAGGATGTTGTAGGTGGCAGTAACCATGACGTAGCATTATTGGGGGTTTGTATGAGAACCCCAGCCATGAAGGAATCTTTCCGAGCTGGTTATGGAATGATTTAGAGATCATGAGTAACAGGACGGCTCGATTGTAGGACAATGATTTTCCGGAGAAGCTAATAGGCCCAAAAAAAATATTTGGGATACAATGAACATGGTTTTAAAGAATTAAAGTAAAGATTCCAGCACGCTCTTTAGACGGCAGCGATGTGGAGGACAAGCGTTGTCCTGTTGGAATAGGACACTGGCGCAGGCGTTCACAAACGTCAGGGCCACTGGTTGCAGGACATCATTAACTCATTGGACTGTCGTAGTGCCCGTGATGAAAACCACCGGTGATCGAGAATCGTACGAAATCACACCCCACACCAAGACATCAGGCCGTTTGGACGTTAGACAAACCCTTCATCTTGGCGTTACCCACGTTCCCTCCTCATACGGATAGGTTGGTCTTCGCCGCCAAGACAAAAGCGGGACTAATCACTGAACATTATCGGCTGGTATTCTGCACGACTCCACGATAGTCGGTCACGACACCATTGCAAGTCTGTGGCGACGTTCATGTGAACCTGAGCCGTGCATCCGCCCGCAAGCTGTACTGGCTCTCACGTGACGATGCAGGGCCCAGGCATCACTGCTCGCTGAATGTCCGCAAGTCGTGGCTGTTGGAGAACTCCTGGCGTGTCGGAACAATCCGTTGGTTCTTTATCGCTGTGGTCCGTGGCAGTCTGCTAGATCCTGCGTATCTAGTGTGCGTGCTTTCCTCTACTCACTGGCGCCAACAGCTCACTGCGGTAATAAAGGCTGTTCACAACTAAATGAGCACGTTTGAAATCAACCTTTGACAAAATGTCACTCCCCCTACCTGCATGTGTCTGAACGTGCACGCTGAGTGACATGCGCCCTGTAAAGTTGGTACACTCTAAATCTGAATCAGCGATATCAATCGGTGAAATAACATTCACTGAAAGTCGGTTGATAAGCAACTGCCGACTGGCAAATAAAGGAAATTAAATGGGGACAAGTGAATTATGGCAGTGGAATCCTCGACATTCAGAAGGAATCACAAATAATTCAGTGAAATCCAGCCACCATATTAATTAGTTATCAGGTACTGATTATCAGTCACTTAATTTTCACTATTTGGCTCAATTCTCACTGATTCACATTTACAGTGTAACGACGCGGGGAAAGTAGTTCCGTGTTTTAACGTTAAATTAAAAGCGATAGGTTAACTTTTGTGAATACTGAAATTAATACTTTTGCTGTCTGTTTTTTAATGATTATCAGTGTAAAATGTATCAAAATTGTAAAATAAAATACTTTTTATTAATAATCATACAATTTCACTTGGCATACGCGCAAATAAAGTTGTTAGGTTCATGACAATGTAGTTTCACGTACGATGGAAGAATTCACAGTGTGCTTACAAGTAGATCTTAAGCAGGGCTTTCAAAAGTGCTCAGTTTATCGTGCACAGCCTATATCTGCGCGACGCACTTGGCTCGCTACACGGCGAAATGACAATCTCTTTCCACAGGGGACCGCGGTGGCGCAGTGGTTAGATTACTCACCTCCCACCAAGGCGTACCGGTTTCGATTCCCGGCGAGTTTGTGCCCCCGGATTTTTGCATGTAGGAATCGTACCGGACGATGCCGCTGGTCGGCGGGTTTTCTCGGAGATCTCCCCTCCCCTTCATTCCGGCGCTGCACCATACCCACCTCGCTTCACCCTCATCGCGTCTTAAAGACCTCGCTGTTAAGAGTGGCCCAAATCTCTTTACTCACTTTTTCCGAAGCCCCACGATGCGCCCAACTATTCCAAGTCCTGTCGAACTCGTCTCCAAGACATACCGCAATACGAAGGAGTACTAACAACACAGAAGCACGAGTCATAACGGAAAGCATGCACACCGGGACGATCTTATACATGTGGTATCTAAACTACTGCAACAAACTTCGGTAGTTGTCCTAGGATCGTGTCCTACAAGGCGTTGTTATTGAGTTACAGGACGTACATAGGCCACACATCACAGGCGACGCTCGAAGTGTCCGCCATGGACAGTAATGCATGCGTGGCAACGCCTTGTCACGGACTGGCGCGAAGACGCTTGAAGATACCCGGGTCATGACGAACAGATGCACAGGCGTTATTGATACGCTGTTCCAAGTCGCTGATGTTGACCGGCGTAGCATGCACCACACTGTTCACGTGTTCCCACAGGTCAGGAGACAGGGCAGGCCAATGCACTGGATCGCGACGCCCGTTGTTACAATAGTTTAGATACACCCTGTACGGTGCGGCAGATACAGCCACAAGACTCACCTTTGCTGACGTCACTTGCGTGGGCGAATGTGAAACGTGAATGTCTCACATTGTCAAACCTACCCACAAAGTTGCATTCCTCTAGGTTGCTTATTTTTGTGTGCAACTATTTTTTGACGGTTGTTGCACGTGCATGCGTACACATACGCACGCATACATGCCTACGTACACCTAGATAGCTCTTTAGTTATTATTTTTTCTATTGTGAAAATCGAGACGTCGATCAGGAGCCATTCGGCAGAGTTTAGCTATTTGATGCAATAAAGTCGAATATCTTTTTTTTTTTAGTCCACTTCACGGCTGTTGCTGTGTTATACTGCAAAACGGCATTTTTACTGGGTTTTTTTAATTTTATTTTTTTAATTCCTTAATGCCAGGTGCTAGTTTTCATTGCTATTGCCGCATCTTACTTAGCCCGTTTCGAGCATTGGGCCTAATCACAAAGAAAAAATATCTTTCGTAGCTGAGTAAAAAAGTATCTTTAGTAGCTGAGTTTTAAGGATTATTTGCAAATACTGCATTGTTTGCTTCAACCATCCCCATTTAACAACAGTCCAATAGCACAGTAGATAAGTGCACAGAAACGAAAAGACGTGGCGGTTCCTTGGATGTGGGCATGCCCATTTTTTGATTGGCTGCGTGAGGATCTGAGAACGGACTTCGTGCCTTATTGGCTACACTTCAGGCTACGAAAACTTCCATATTGGTTGGGTCGCCGGCTGGCGAGTAGGTTACCCCGCGTTGATTGGCGAGCAGCGTCCCAACACGTTGCTGGCAGTGACGCCATTCTGCTGGTGAGAGCGGGTAGAGCTCGCGGTATAAAAAGCTGTTTCACCTCTGTATTGTTAAGTACTCTTTGCTGTAGATGCGCTTTTCACACAAAGAATATATGTCAGCTTTTTGTCTAATGCGTCGCCGAAGTCACTTAGAACCATGGCAATGGTAATATTTACATGAAGCTATACAAGAATACACTCTGGGCTGAGAGGAGATACTAAGTGCTGAATCAAGTTATATCGTAAAGTGATTCTTCGACTGTCGTGGGCCGTGTTCGAATTGACCATTTAGTATATTAGTATTTCAGAATTTAGTAGCGTTCAATTTCGACGCCCTCGACAGTCACTTGTTCAAAGATGGTTGCGATTTGGTAATTTAGTATTTTTGCAAGTTTCGTTTCTACCAAAAACTGAATACAAAAAAAAAAAGTCATCATTTTAGTTAACTAATTCTGGGCACGTGACCTTCCAGTAAACTAAACGTTCCAATTCGATCACGGCCGTGGTAGTACTTAAACAATTTCAAGTACGGAATTAAATACCTATTCGCGGTTACTTCATATTTTTGAATCAAACCATCGAAAAATCACTCTATGAATTACGTTTTTTGTTATTCCCTACATATATAATGTATCACAAGCGTGTTATACTTCTGTTAACATAAAAGTACTTTATTTTTAGTTAAACTGAATTTTCATTAATATTTTATATATATTATAATATTTAATTTAATAAAAACAGTGAACAAATAGGTGTGATGTTATGCAAGAAATAGTTCTTATGCCAAAGATTATTAAACTGAGTGCGCACGAATACGGCGCGTTGTCCCTTTGGTGTGTAATTTTCTAGACTTGGTTAAGCTTGAGTGAAGTGGGGAAATATCTTGGAAGTAGAATTTTAGCAGGGCTTCAGGAAAGTTGGAAGTGACTGTGAATGAACTGTAAGGACTCCGCGCGCGCGGGGCTTTAGAACTGCCTTTCTGAAGACACCAGGTGAGAAAACGTCACGGATGACGTGGAATAATCGTGGGCTGGTACTTCACGGCGCGGCGCGCGCCTGGCGGCAAGAAACTGTGCTAATTATTGTTCCAACAGCTTCCCGTCTCCGGTCGACCGCGGAACCGACACAGTCGACCCTGAAGCAAACCGCATGACCGCTGATGGGAGAGGAAAAAAAAAATAGAGACGGGGAAGGGAGGCATGCGACAGATAAAAACTTCGTTCTGGGGGCACTCATGACTGAAAATCCCTGACGATTGTTTCCGCCAGGGGGGAGATGAGCGTGGAGGAAGGCTCTGCTGATTGTCGGTCTCCGCTTTGCGACTGCGAAAGGCACGTCATTAGTAAAAATCACTGCGAGCAAGCCCTCCGCGATTACTGTCCCATCGGCTTTACGGTGGCTGCCTCGTTGAAGGAATTTTGCACGTCTGAGGCCTAGAAAGCGTGGGAGCGCTAGGGGCGACCGAGACATGCGCATCAACTCTATCGTCGCTTCTACGCGCAAAGCACTCAACTGACGTGCAGTCTTGCCGTCGACAACGCGCCTCTGCGAGACTTTCAGCGGAGACACTACCATTTTATGACGTAATAATAAAAATAAAGGCTTGATGCAAGTCCCTGTTCCTCTTTTAATGTTTTTTCACCGGAATGTTCATACCTAAAAATGACCGTTTAAACACCCGTTTGAGCCATTTGCACAATCACACAAACATGCTGTTGAGAGAAATGGAGGAACTAAAAAAAATATACAGACGCGTAACGTTTTTAAATGCTAGTTGGACGGTTTTTTAATAAAAAAAAATTCTACTGGAGCTCTGCACACCTTTCGGCGGCCTACCCAGGCGACCAACTTAAGGTTCCCGCCTACCTGGCGCTTGAACTGCGTTGCAGTGTTTTTTAAAGACACGTTTTTTCAACGAAATTATTAAACATGCGTACAATGTGCTGATCTACGAAAGTAACTCAGACGAGAGCTGTTGAGTGCTTTCAAGGCGTCACGTACGTTAAAAAAAAACCATTTCAAAGCGCTCCAAAACGGATAAAAACTTATTTTTCAAAGTGCTGTATCTCAAAATATACGTATCATATGCACTCAAAACTACCTTTCTACAGACTTTCCACAAATAAAATAATACGGTCACCGCTGAAAGTCCCATAGGTACACGCAGTGAGACGAGACACTGCGCGCCAGTACAGAGCATTGCGCTTAGCGGCGTTAGGGCAAATGATTACGTGGCAGTGTCACCCTTATCGCTCCCACATCTCGCCATCGAATGCGGAGATAAGCTCCAGGTAGGCGGGGGCCTTGACTTCGCAGTCTTCACCAGAACATCAGCTGCGCACCTGCGATCTCGCATAACGACGGCCTGTGTTCCAACCCCATCCGTTCTTGTCTCACTATGGACGCCAAAGACTTCAGCAGGGGGAGCCGCAAAAAATGTAGATTATGTTCCATGCAATATGTATATTACTAAAAAATTCAGATTAATAATAACGTTAAATAATAATGTTTATACTTGTACTGATATAAGTATTTTGTGTTGAAATAGGTTAGGAGTTAATACGTGGGTGTGAATACTGGCANCCATCCCCCTCAAACAAGAAAGGTCACGACCCCCTGGACACATAGCTTATAAATATGAGGTAAACCGCAATTGTTTTCCGCTCATGTATCCAAAACTGAGAACGTTTCTGTTTCAAGTTCTGTTTTTCAAGAGACATAAGTCTTCATACAACCGCAATATTTCTGAATAAAAATTCCATCAGAGAAAGTACACCGAAAATTTCAAAGCTCTTAGTTACATAAACAATGTTCTAACCTACACGCTGTATACTTTACAGTTTGGGATAGTGGACAGTACCTATTGCCCGCCTTCTTTCGTCTCATTAATATCGACTCTACCTCAGACACTATGCTTTTTGCTTTTTACCTACTAGATAGATACTTTTGAGTCCCAATTGCTTTCTATTTACACGAACATGAAAAACAAGGGAGAAGGGGTGGTGCATTGTCTTTTGTGGCTTCCTTGCAAAAAAAAAAGATCTTGAATAACGAGCATGAAGAAAAATAAAAACTAATGAAAGCTCTTTTTAATGCCAAGTCTCGTTATTCCGGAGATTAGAGGTAAAAATCAAGCGTATTTCCGAAAGATATTATCTACACATCCAAAAGTTTGGGACACAGAAAAGAATACAGATTGCATCCCCAAGCATGAAGCTTTTCCATTTACGACCCACAAACTGTTACGAACTCTACAAGCACCAATCATATAATGCACGCATATTACCATAAATATAATAGAAAAGGCCACGCTATAGAAAACGGAGGAAGAACCATTTCCCGCCGCGTTGTAATCACCTAAAAAGGACGTGTATTTTTTTTTTTTATTAAATATCGCCCAATATGTGAATTTATCGCAGGCTAACAATCTCTCTAATGGATTTCCTGCGCAAATATCTCAAAAAATTACTTTCTGCCGCGCCCACTCCCCGTCTCTCGGTTGGAACCATAAATAAATCCCTTAGCGCGTGATCTCACTGCGCATGGCTGGCAACTGCCCCAGCGGAGAGCGAGCGGGCAATCAGTTGCCTCGTGTTCCGCTAGATGGTACTGGCGTCGTCAATTGTTGCGCCAGCGCTGCCCGGCGAAGCGGAATGGAAACCACAGAGCGCATTCGAGATTTGGAGGAAGCTTCCCCCGCGTTCTTTTTATCAAATAAGGATTACTCTTCNAAAAAAAAAAAAAAAGGGGGGGGGCGGGTTGAGAGGAGTGGCAACCCGCGAGAATATGCCGTTCGCTTCACACGCGAGCGCGCTCAACGCAAATACTTCACTTCGCTGATCTGACAACTGCACGGCGCGGAGTTCAAGGATTATGAAGGGGAGATTAGCAACAGCCGCTAGGACCATCGTAAACACACATTTATTTGCGTTGCAATACTGTGATTGAAAGGCTAAAATCCTGCATTAATGCAAATTCCTATTTGCCGGTAAGTTTCTTACCTTTCTGTCGTATGTTATCACGTGTTGTTGACAGGACATAAACTATTTGCTACCAGTGGAAAAGGAAAGAGAATACCGGTCGCTGAGATATATACAACAAACATTGTTTGTTTTTGTTTTGTTTTAGAAGTGGCCTCGTCAAAGGAAATAAAACGCTCTGCATACGTCAGTCTCTCCAACTGTGATCCGGTTTCGCATTTTATCGAGAGGGTGCAGATAACCCACAAAGTGACATGTTGGCACTTTTATGATGTACAATGAATATCAAACCACGTGCACTTGAAAATTCACCATTAGATCTACAGCATGATTTCCTAGATGAGCTGATAGTCTACCAAAGCGAGGATGCAACACGCAGTGTTCCTCATACACACGTAGCTATCTAAGGTATGGTAAGTATGTAAACGAATGGGTATCTGAAAAACCATTATAATGTTATCATAACCTCTATTTATAAATTCATAGAATAAATTTGTAATAATGATGTTCATACCTCGTTCAGTGGTTTGTACGACTCACAACAACCAACCAATAGCATGCAATTTCCCACGAGTCTCGCAGTTGTTTAACCATAATGTTTCGCTTTCATGACTCGCATATTTATGTGCTCTAAAATATACTGACTCCGCAAACACTTAAAAATCTGGGTAACAATAAATTCTTACAAGATTTTTATTACGGATGCGTGTAAAAAATAACAAGGAAGCGAATAATTTTCCCAGTTTTGAATGATTAGCAGTAGCTGCACAGAAAATGGTGCCAACGACAATGCCCGTCAAAGGCCAACCAATTTGCAGCGAGAAAAAAAAAATCCACGCACTGGCTAGGTTTCAACGTCCTACTTGAATTCTTGCAGCTCCCCTCTGGTGATTCGTCGCGTGGTTTTGTGACAATTCGTTTCCTTGCGTCACTGGACCGAGCAGAAGTTTAGTTTCTCCGGTACTTTAACGTCTGTGATTCGTGGGCAGACAGCTGAGATGCGTAAAGTCTGAAACTAACAGTTCACAAAAGTTCACCTAGCCATTAAATCTTTTCGCGGAAAATCGGTGCCCTTAACCATTATCAATGTTTTAATTTTTATCATGCATATCGTTATGCACATATGAAAACAGGGACGGGTATTCTTAGCTTATCGCTGGCAATTTTCTTCCTCGAGTCGCTTATGCCAGGAAGTGGTGACTTGGAAATACGCCAAGCGAGTGTTGGTATAAGAACGTCAGTACACGTTGTTCACGGTAAATCGAGCACTTATAAAATCAACCTTCAGAAAAATCACTGCCCGTCACCTACATACGTTCTACCTGCACACTCTGACGTTTAGGCTCCCTGCTAAGTTGGCAGCAAATGAAATAAAATAGTTCTACGTTCTGACGTTATATTCCGAGCGCAACGTTTAATTAAGTTAATAGCAAATCAAGTAATCGTTTATTTTATTTATTTTGCTTTAAGATGGCACAGTACGAACTGACTTTTTAGTACTGCATTTAGGTTATTGACAGTTTCCCTTCTATACTCGAAAGACGTTTGAATAGTCATTATAGGCCATTCAGGATTACTTCCAAATGTTCTGAAGCCCTGCCAAAGTATCCGTCAACAACAGGTACTTCCACAGCTGTCGAGGTTTGCCGACGTACTGGACAGCGCTCGGCAAATTAACAGGCGGATGATGTACGGTACCGCTTGTCGAGGGTAAAAACTGTTAGCGTGTTTTTTCTCCCCGCTATTCTCTTCCGGGCGCACCGAACAAAGCCATCCATCAAGTTTCGTTGCACTCCGCGCCGTGCAATCGCCGCGATGAAGCTTGCTTCATACACGCTACAGAACAATGCCGCACACAGTGCGAAAAATACCCTCGCGATAAAACGAACTGATGACAAACAATATTTTTCAAGCATTTTTCACATACAGCCATGTAATATTATTACGGACACGGCAGTTTCACGAATGCACCTAAAGTCTACACTCCTCTATACACTGGCGCGACCAGTTTTTGTCCAAGTGCCGTTTCCACAGTGGCAGATAACAACCGTAGATCTAGGTCACGTTCCATTTATTTGTCGGCAGCTGCGATTACCGACGAGTTATAATTCAGTGCTAAGGAAGACGGCATATAAGTATGTGTCAGTGCATGTGTGTCGTTGAACATCCGCTTATCCGTCACGCCCTGCGGGACTCAGCACCAATAGTAAACATTCATCAATCTGGTGGCTTCCGGTGTCAGCCAATGAACGAGTGACCTCTACATACTCCTGTATTTAGAGGACTTTGGAGTCCATCTTGGTGCAGGCTTATATCGTGAAATGGTAGGGTCTGTACTGACGAGTGTTCCTTTATTTGCTGATGCTGACGTCTGGGTTGGAGACTATACTTCCCACTGAGACCACATATGTGCAACACAGGTTGTCCCAGCAGTGGCAGACGATCAAAAATGACGAAGGTAAAAAATATTCCAACGAAGAAGCTCTAACATTGCCATGGCCTGCCAATGATGCGAATAGAGTAATGATAGGTTAGTATTTTATTATTCTCACGTGAATTAGATATGCATATTATAATTTTTACAAGTTAAATTCCTTATCATCGAATAACACACACATCGCTAACGAGATGACAACAAACCCCTCGTGCGTAGCGGGCGCCATCTATTTCTACTGCTGGCACAGTGTTCCGCTACTGAGACTTCTCATTGGCTGTGGGAGATCCTAGCTGGTTTCCTACTGACCAGTAACCTCAGAGCTGTCAGTAACAAAAGGAATGTAGCTTAAGGTGGCCGCCTGGTAGAAGGAATCTTGCGCGTCTGAGGCCTAAACGCAGGGGAGCGCTAGGGGCGGCCGAGACATGCGCACCAACTCTCTCATCGCCTCTATGCGCAAAGCACTGAACTGACGTCCAGTTTTGCCGTCGATAATGCGCCTCTACGACACTTTCAGCGGAGACACTACCATTTTATGATGTAATAATAAAAATAAAGGTTTGACGCGCGTGCCTATTCCTTTTTTAATGTTTTGTACCGGGATGTCCATACCTAAAAATGACCGTGAAAACACCAGTTCGAGCCATTTCCACTATCACAAAAACCTGCTTTAGATAGAAATGGACGAACTGAAAAACTTATACAGACGCGTAATGTTTCTTAAATGCTATTCGTAATCAGACCTCACTCAGACACGTTGGACGGTTATTTAATAAAACGTTTTCTGCTGGAGCTCTGCACACCGTTCGGCGGCCTACTCTCGCCTTAAAAGCGAGGAAGACCAATTTTCCTTCGTTTGTGCAAGTCCCCAACATTGATTCACACATAGCCCGAACAACTGTCAAAATTCACATGGTCAACCGAAATTAGCGTGTTTGTTTGCACTATAGATTTCCAACTCTTTTATGAATAAAATGCTCTGGTTAACTAAAATATATTCTGGTTACGTTAAAATAGGGTTAGAGGAAGTATGAAAATGTCACGAAACACATACTTATATACCTAAAATGCTATTCAGCTTGTAATTAATAACGGAAGAACAGTCCGATGCTGGAACACAGAGAAAGACACAACTCGTATGCGCACTTAAGCCCATTTTCACATTACTGTTACAAACACAGTTTTTTTTTTTCAAAGTGAGCTATCCCGGTGTTTCAAATGTTCTACAAACAATTTACTAACGAAAAATCGCAGTGCGGGGCATGAGAAGGGCAAATCGTTCGTACCCTCGGCTAAAGACGCTAGTCGAGAGTTTGTTTTAAAATTTCTGCAACAACACATTTTACGCCACGGCGTCGATTGAAGGGGTTGAAGGAGTAGAGCGAGTACGGGCTTAAAGTGCGCATGCCAGGTGCGTTGTACGCAGTTTTTGAGTCCCGGCGCAAAACAGCTGTTTTGCAGACGGGCCTGTAAAACTCATGCATGACGAGAACTCTCGGTTAGCGTAACAACTTTGCACTTTGGAAGTTTATTGTGGCACTCCCTCTGATACAGCTGAATAAGACATGCGTAGGTGGAAAATATACATGAAAATATATACTAAGCAAACGTGTCGTCATATTTTGACATTTCTGTAGGCAAATCGTGTGCCAATGTTAAGGGCACGCGCTTAAGACGATAATCACAGAGTTCAAGCGAAGTAAACATAACGAGATGAGACCCGTGTTATATGCTGTTCACTGTTAGTTGAGTACTTTTGAAATCAACCTTTCAAAAATATCACTGCCTCTAACTGTATAACTAAAACGGGAACACTGGTTGCAAGCGCCCAGTGAAGTTGGAAACGATGGAGAGGCAGTAGTTTCATGTCTTAACGTTGAATTAAAAGTGCGACGTTAAATGTTATGAATGTTGAAATCATGTATTTTGATTTATGTTTTTAAATGCACGTAAGTGCAGGGATAATCAAATTTGTAAAATGTGCATTGGCTATTAATTTCACAATTTCACTTGGCCGACGCACGAGTAAAGTGATCAGGCATATACGGTGGAAGAATACACAACGTGCATACAAGTGGATCTCAAGCAGGGCTCTCAAAAGCGCTCTCAGTTTACCGTGAACGGCCTGCAACTGAAATGTGAATCGGCGTTGGTGGTGGGAGCCAGGTGGAGCAAAGCCAGCATAGCTAGAGTTGTCAACAACGCCAAAGTAACGTCCCACCCCACCTCCCTCGAGATGTAACTAGGTACGTTAGTGGTGGAAGCGAGTTGGGACACCCGCGGCAGGTGACTTGGAGAACACGAGCGCTGGCAGGTGAGGAGACGACAGCGAGACGAAGAAGCTCTCCGGAGAAGAGAGAGAGAGAGAGATAGAGAAGGGTGGGGAAGATGATGCTGCGCTGCTGGTCCAGCCTTGGTGGATAAAGGGGGAGGTAAGGTAAGACGCGGGGCACGTGGTAGACGGGCGCAAACGGGTTCCAGGAAGCCTCCTGGGTAGAACGCCAGCATCACAGCGAGGAATGTTGAAGAGGGGGGAGGGGGAGGGTGAAGGGGAACAGGTGCAGGGGCGCGTGACCGCTACTTGGTTAGCGCCCGTGTCCTAATTGTGAGACGCCTGTCATCGACAGACCCCCAGCTATAGCCTGTCTCACCAACGAGTCCACTTTCTTTACAGTTCTGAAAGAAGGCTTGTATAAAGTTATTTCACATAGGCCCTACTGGGCAGTTTGACAGCTGAGTGTCTTTATGTAAACTTCATCAGTGTCATATGGAGACACCGCTGTATGCATGAAAACGGCTGTAATAGGACTGCCTTCAAATCTGCCAAAAAAGTGCATTCGTTCGTGAGAGACACTATATTGCCTCAACGACGGCGAGGAACAATCTCCTTTGCTGGAGAAGAGAATGTTTTGACGGGGAGACAGCGTGATTGGCACGTAGACCAACATCGAGGATATCTCCGATACAGGATAACAATCCGATTTTTGCGCGTGGGAAACGAGGCGGGCGTTGCCGTTAGCCATTGTGTTTTCTCAGGGTACTCCCGAAAATGACGTGCAGAAGTCCGAAACGCGTCGGGCGAGTCGGGAGAATCCACAGTCACTGCACGAAGGGGTGGGGTTGTTCAGTTCAGTAGTGACAGCGGCCGAGTAGACGAGAGCTGCTCTACGCGTAAATATTACCTGACTAAAAACCCAAAGTTTCCTTAGTTAATCAGATCGGTAAATATGGCCCCAACAGTGTTACGTGATTCCCCTCCCGCCAAACTTATGATTTAAAGCCATTTTATTTCGTAGCTAATTTGTAATTTCATAAAAACTTTCGAATTTATTTTAAAAATCAACTAACACGCATTCAATCTCAGTTTATGAGAAGTGCAATTAGAGTTAGAAAAGGAAATTAAAATTACATTTACTACTATCAACATTCACCGTGATAATACAATCTGAACAGGACCCAGTACTCGCACGCCATTAACGAACAAACATTTATTGAAAATACTGCACGTTATCTTATTTATTTCCTCCACCCAAGAGCTCTAAATTGCGGCACTAACACAATCTCAGCCCAATGTTCTCTATTTTGACAGAAGTAAAGATCCTGTTCTACACGTGTGCTTTCTTATGACGAGAAATATTTCCCTTCGCACTAAACCGATATATCACCGGGTTAGCAGAACTGACACACTTCTGTAACACAGCTGTCGCGCTAGCACAATGCCCTCAATTCTCTGAACAGCACGGAGCAATAACGGCCAAATCGCCATATGTGGGAATTTGCATTAGTAGAGACCCGACAATTTCGTAAATTGGGGGCCACGGTGGCTGAGCGGATTTTCGCATGTAGGAATCGTGCCGGACGATGCCGCTGGTCGGCGGGTTTTCTCGGGGATCTCCCGTTTACACTGCTTTTCCATTCCGGAGCTACTCCATCCATACTCACCTCAATCACCCTCATCGGCTCTCAAGACCTCGCTGTAAAAAGTCGTCCAAATCTCTTCGCTCACTCACTCACTCTTCGCAAATTGATTTGAGGACAAGTTAAACTTCAACCACGTGTACATTTGAGTTTCTGCTTCTATTGGACCACCGTTAGTTAGATACACCCCAGGAGATTTTCAACCAATAACGAACTTGTAAGAGAAGGAAGGACGAAATGCTGTGCTATCCGATCAGGGGTTAAATTGGAGTACGAGACAATGCTTAATGAACTACTAAATAATGTTCGAATGCGCAAAGGTTTGTGGAGTCTAGCTTGTTGCATATGAATCCGCGAAATTTCCTGTTCTCTACGCATGAGGACAATCAAATATCAAACTGCGGCACAGAGTAAAATTTATTCGCGGTTCCTTCACACTTTTTGAATCAAAACTTTGAAAAATCACCCTATGTCTGACGTTTTTGGTTGTTTCCTAAATATGCCTATACATAGGTATCTTCCTGTAGTCGACTGCGCGGAAACACAAAAGCAGTGCCCCACTTTGAAAATAATTCTTCTTTAATAAAAATTCCGACTAAATTCTCCCAGTAAAAATATTTTATAATGTGACACATTTTCAAATGCATTAAAGACTATTCGACCCAATTTGTTAAATGGAAAAAAATTAATGATCGCATTTCGTCTTCAAATTTTATTGTCACTCATATTTGAACGCGAAAAACTTGACATGTTTGACAGGGGCTTAACAGAATATTCTGACACAAGTTCCAAAGTTGCATTGCTTGTACCAAGAAACCCTGTTACAGTTGTCACTTCTCTGCTCATTTCTTCTTCCAATCAGGATGACGAATCATTTCTCGGCGGTGCGGTAGTTCGCCACTTGAACTCCGCCGCGTGTAGTTTCCACGGCAGTTTTTCACTCGACTCCGCAGTGGGGCTGGAAAAGAAATTGGAGTTATGTGCGTGCGCGGGAAATAGACGCTGCGTTATGGACAGCGGGAGCGTCCAAGCGGCAAAGGATATTCGCTTCGGCTGGGGTGCGATAATGTGCCGAGTGTGCGGAAACTCAGGGGATGGCTCAAGGGTAAGAGTGAGAAAGGGGGGGGGGGGCTTTCCTTCTGAGATAAATCGTCTCCTCTATAGAACCCCTCGGCGTGAATCAGCAGAGGTCCGCCCCCCTGGTCGGCGCCTGTAGCCAATTTTCGCTGAATGTCCCATAATGTCACCACTTCATTTCCTCCAGTTACCGCGGAGCCTCCTTCCAGAGGGTCAGAGGTCAGCCGCCCCCTATCACACAACCTTCCTGCGGCGGTGTTGCCAGACGCCGCAGTCGTCAGTCGCAAGGGTCACACCCCACAGTACTTAAGGCCCCCTTCTACCTGGCGCTTTTTTTTTCCCCCCGTTTATGAGACCTAGAAGCGCGGAAGCGATATGGGCGACACTGCTACGCGCATCAAGTACGCCATCGCCGCTAAGCGCAAGGCTCTCACCTGACGTGCAGTGTTCTCTTCGCACTGCGTGTACCTATGGGACTTTCAGCGGTTACCCTATTCTTTTATTGGCGAAAATTCTGTAGCAAGGTTCAGATCAAGACCCTTCAGTAGTTTTGTATGTATCTGACACGTGCGTTTATGAGATAAAACACTTTGAAAAAGCCATTTTTAGCCATTTTGGGAGTACTCAAAAATTGTATTTGTAATATGCGTGACGTCTTGAAAGCAATCAACCAACAGCCCTCGTCTAAAGTGTGTGTTCTTTTCGTAGACCAGCACATTGGACGCACGTTTAACAGTTTTTGCGAAGAAAAAAAAATGTATTTCAAATACTCTGCAAGGCAGTTCAAGTGCCAGATAGACGAGAGCCTTAAGAGTCATATGCACCTGGCACTGTTTTGACAATCCAGTTCTAGGCACGGAAGTGTGAGAGCGATAAAGGCGACACCGACCTGCGTACTTCCTGTCTCATGTAACTTGGCAAGATTTGGAAAGCACAAAGAAAGTAGTGCCAAGTGTTCACTTTTCGTTTATGTATAATTTCGCCATCAGCGGGTGCGTCAATGCGAGGCTGTATATTTTGTCAACACGCTGTCAGCAAATCCACTTGACTGTGTATTGTAATGCTAAACAAAATATCTGTCTAAAAAATTCGCAGGTTATAAAATTAAAAATATAAATCCTTGCAAAAAATTAAAGATTTTATAGAACCATTTTTTAATTTATCAGAGACAGCTAATTTGGGTTAACATTTGAGAGACGGTGATTGTAGTTCTTATCACAATTTGGACGTTACAGCTAATGTGTTAAGACTGGCAACAAATGTAATTCGGGAAAATTTCTTGACAACGCACTTTCATTCACCAACGACTGTTGCAAAGCAGTGATTCTATGTTACTGATACTAAACAGTTCGAGTTGGAAATATGTGGCGTGAAATAACGTAAGAATTGCTTAAAAACTACCCATGTGCGACCTACGTTCTTCGTTTTATTAATACAGTATAGTAACAACAGGAAAACAAGGAAATGGGTTTGCGGGAGAACAACATGGCGTGTAATGGACGTATACGTAACTGATACCGGCCCAATAGAAATTACTAGTAATCAAAATCGCTGTACACGGAAATACATATGTTACTTTGATAACTATACAGAGATCGCGGAAAAAATAAAACCATTGGTATCTGTTCTTAAATTTGTTATTTTATGCCAATAAAGCTTTTTTTTTTTCTGGCTGGTAGAGCTCCGAGAGTCCGCTGAAAAATTATGTGTCATGGCATGGCAGGGCGCATGTTGTCAGCCGAGCGTGTTCATACACAGGTAGCAGCACGTTGGCCTGCCTCTTGATGCCGTCTTTTTAAAGTTCACTTTTCTTCTATTACTGGCTGGAAATTACAGGAGTTTGAAATATAGTTCGTGAAATTACTTGAAAAAATATTTCGACAATACCCTGCGATATCTCTGTAGGCTTTTGTCGCAGTGTTTATATTTAGAAAAAAGAAAGGTTAAATTTTGACAAGCCAAAAAAAAATTAACAGTTTCGCTTTTCTAAAATCTGGCAAACCTGCCTACCTGTGAAGGTACTACTGCGCCCACCCATGATAATGCACACGTCCCTCGTGATGCTTACATGTTTGTACTAGACACCGAATATGCGTGGTGTCACTGTATATATTCAGAAGCAAAACTTTTGTGAGATTGGCACATCCCGAGGTTTTAAGCCCAACGCCCTAGCAAAACCACGCTAGATCACGCACCAAACAGCATCAAACCTGGCGGATACTAGTCGAACTATTAGGTATCCGTAAATGGCAGGGTACGCCCAATCAGACACGTTGCACATTGAAGAGCAACATGACGGCCAATCAGAAGCTGAGTACACTTACCCAAAATACACCGACACGTCACAGAGTGTGTAAGTATACAGAAACGAAATGGCGTGGCGGTTCGTTTGATGTGGGTGTACCCATGCTCCGATTGGCTACGCGAGGCTATGGAGACGGGCATTGTGCCCGAGTGGATACAGCATGCTGCAAAATGTTCCATATTCGGCTGGGGTGCCAGCTGGCAAGTAGATTATAGTAAAGTTCAAATGAGAAAATAATCTTCACGCAGCTCTGAGGGAGGGAATGTAGGGGAGATAGTGTAGGGGAGGGCTCTCCCAAAAGCTCGCCGCTGGAGGGAAAGCAACCACGCGAGACTGCTGGTGCTATACACAGCAAACTGATTACACCGCTCTCTACCACCGCGCTGTTAAATACCGCGCTACGTGGCTTATATTTTGTCGACGAGTAATATGCTCGCGCGTAGCAGCTCTTGCCCAACCGCACTCGGCCTCTGCCATGAACTGAACAACCCCACCCACCCCTTCGTGTAGCGGCAATGGACTCTGCCGACTCGCCGGACGCGTTTTGTGACTTCTGACCATTATTTTCCCATTTGGATTTCACTTCTACCAGCCGCTGAGGTGAACGTCATTTCGACACGTTGCTGGCCAGCGACGCCATTTTGCTGGCACGTGCACGTAGAGTTCGCGATACAAGCGGCTGTTTAACCTGTGCGCGTAAGTTCTCTGTCTCCGTGGACACGTGTTGTCACTTCTGTACGCCTATCGATTGTGTGTCATCGACTTGCTTCGTTGTGCTGAAGTTATGTACGTCACCGGTGACAGGTCGAAGTGGTGGTTACACAAACTTCAGCGTCGTAGGTAGGGCTTAACGTCCTGCCAACAGCAACGTCAGTAGCAGGAGCGCCTGTTTTTCTACTCCAAACACTTCAGTTTTGCTCAAATATTACAACTGGATGATTTAGAATAGCCCATTCACGGTTACTTCCAACTTTTGTGAAGCTCTGCTTTAGTTATATTATTATATCTCTATATATTCTTCCGCCTCACACAAAAAAAAAGCTTAAAAGAGTGTAGAAAATTACACCAAAGGGACAATGCACCGCATCAGTGCGCACTGAGTGTAATAATATTTACCATAAGAACTATTTCTTACTAGGCGTTACCAACACACGCATTTTCCGTCTGCTTTTAACTATATCAAGTAGAAATGAAATGTAATTTATACACAACACATAATCAATGTTTAAGTTAACAAAAATTAAGGTGGTTTTATGTTAAGACAAGTATAACGCTCGTGATACGTGACATTTTAAGGAAATAACCAAACACGTCACACATGGGATGATTTTTCAAAAGTTCGATTTAAAAAATGTGAAGAAACCGCGAATAGAATATATTCACGCATCTCAGGTTTGTGTCCACGAATCAGGGAGGAGTCGCAAAAACAAGTTACAACTGTGCATGCAGAATACTGAAGTCTAGCTTGTGTATATACATTTCTTTGCGAAAAAACTGGTGACCTCATGTTATTACAGGCATGTCGAGTGGCTCAAATAATCACGAACGGGGAAGGTAAATACACCGACAATCACGTGAAGTGATTTCGGGAAACCTCCGAAAAAACCGAAATCAGGATGGCACGTACAGGAATCGAACCCTGGTCCTCTCGAACGCGAGTCCACTGCACCATTTCGCTCTATGGGAAGGAATATTTGAAACTAAGGTGGGTCGTGCATTTTTAATAAAGGGCCAGGGCGTACAACTACGATTCATATTCGCTGCCAACTGTTAACCGTTGCACTGAGAGAAAGGTTTGTTCAGGTCAACAAAAATATTTGTTTGTATACGACCGAAAATATATTTAGTTGCCCCATCAAAATATTTCGTCCAGTAAACTAAAATTGAAAAGCAACAAAATTAATTCTGTTGATAAAAAAAAACGCTTGAATAAAAATATCTTTGTGTTGGGGCAAAAACGATAAGATTACAAACAAAATATGTAATTTTAATCAACTGTATATATGTATTTGTCAAGCCCCTCATTCGAAAACACAGCTCAAGAGTTTGTTTTTATGTTTTTGACAATTAAGATAGTTATAGCGTTTGTTAGAGAATTTATTGATGCTTAATAATGATATAAACATCCTAATAACACAAGTTCAACATGAAACTAAAACGTAAAGCTGTAAAACGTTAACGCTGGCCAGTATTTCACATGAATGTATTTAAATGATTTGATTTGATTTAAAAGGTTTTTATTTACATAAAAGGACAATGCACAGAGAATCTTTGACAAAGTGAACATTGATAACAAAAAATCATGTTCGCCAGCGCTATTTACGCTTCCACAGAAGCGGGATAGAGAGGAACACCAAAGGAATAACTGTAAAAGAAACACTGATTAGTTATAAAACCAGGGGGGGGGGCATATCCAACCCCCCCCCCTTCCCAAAACAGGTGAGACGGAAGGGAAAGCAAGAAAGGGAAAAGTGAAGAAACATAATAGGAAACTCAGCCTCAAAAGGGAAAGCCAGGATAAGGGGAATAAAAACCCCACGAGAAAATTGAGTTTTAAGTGTAAAAGGACTTCCACTACTAAGGAAATCGCATGAATTAAAGTAAAAGGAAAATAAACATTGAATAAAAAAGTAACTGTTGTATACCGCGGGGTTAAGGCGCCCGCACAACCATAGGTGCCAGTGCAATGAAAAGGAAATAAATACTAAAAATACAAAAGGGAAAAGAACCTAGTAATTAAATGTAGGTGTTGTATTCTGCGGAGCGTACTAAATTATAATAGAAAATGAGAGAAAATGTAAATGTTATACACCGCAGGGCTGAGGCGCCCGCACAACCATAGGTGTAAATGTTTTAAAAGGTTGTAAAGAAATATACGAGATATAATGAAAATGATAAATTGACGGAAGGGGAAAGTAGAGAAATAGAGCCCAATAACCAGGAAGCACGAACACGTTAAAACATTCCAATCACCAATAGACACTTCAGCTGAGGTTGCTAGGACGTAACGCTCGAGTGCAAGTGATCTAGGTTCTAAATTGAATCGTGCTTCCAACCTTCTTATATTTACCGAAAATGTTTAATGTAAGTAGAGCCAAACAAACCTTTAGTTGCACCTACCAAATCTGAGTTTGGGCCAACCAAATAAGAACAAAATAATTTGGTTTCAAAAGCAAAATATTTCATTACCCTATTCACAAACAATTAATTTGGTTGCGCAAAACGAAATTGGTTTGAGTCAAGAAATATTTTCTCAGTGTAGAACACATGTATAGGCTGTTCGCGGTAACGTGAGCACTTTTGAGACCCTAGTTATTTTTTTTCAGTCATTTTTATTTATCATTTAACCACCTTTTAAAGTAATTATTGCAATTTAAGTAATAAACACAGTGTGCATATTCCACCACATTCAGAAGTTATAGTCTAAGGCTAAAATAAATATATTTATTGACTATTACTCCAAATGAGAGGGTTTTCAAAAGTGCTCACTTCACCGTGAATAGCCTATACTGTAGTTACGGTCAATGGGATTTTCTTTCATTTCAGCGATTTATTTCGAGAGTGTTTAAAAACGTGTCGGTGACGGGGAATGAAAACGCGCTTCGTGCCTGGAGCATGAGTCAGCCAGCTACAATGGTTTTGCCGGTGACATAACGGATCATAATCGGGAGATCGTGACTTCCTTGGCCGTCCGTCGCTGTTACACACACTCGGCGCAGCTGACGTTACGAAAGTTTGAAGTTCCTTCAGTTTCGTGGAGATAGGTCAGGATCTGCGCCTGCGTTGCGGCACAACTAAACTTAATTCCCCGCTGAATTCCGTGGTTAAACTTGTAGCAGCGGCGTCGCGGCCGTGTGGACCTCAAACAAGACGAGCAGCGACGACCGTATACTGACAGAGTCTTCCAGATACTGCACTGGACTGTACTCAATGCGCACTGGTAGAGCACCGCGTCGTGCCTACCGGTTGCCGGAACTCGCACTGAGTGCAGTCGTTTTCCCGTGTTCCAAATTGTCAACTGCCTGCACTGAAGAAATTCTTACTGAGAGCAATTTCATCCGCGCCGTCTCCAGTGTCAGTGCGGCAGTGCGAGCACAAATATGCACTCAAACAAGCGCTCGCCTCGGACAGTTAAGCGAGGCGAGCATGGAGCAGTGCCGCAATGTAAGGACGGGGGGAACGGGAGATCCCCGAGTAAACCCACCCGACCAGCGGCGTTTTCCAGTACGATTCCCACGTGTGAAAATCCGGGAGCGACACCACCGCGAATCGAGTTCGCCTTGGTGTGAGGCGAGTTGACCACTGCACCACCACGGCCCCGTCAATTGGAAGAAGCCATAAATGTATCAACTGTGTTTGTGCATCGACGAGGCCGTGGTCACTGTGCGTGTTTTTGTGTGTCCATCGTTATTTCACAAGGGCGTTTTCACCCATTGTTTTTTCAACATGACATCCTTACCTAACAGAACCTCCTAAACTAACTTAGGATAGTGGTGCATACGTGTTTTTACAGCTTCACTGATATAACCTAAATTAATCTACTATAATACCGGCTAACTGAGGGTTTTTGCAATTTAAACTAGCCTAGGATGGTAGGTAAATAAGTGGATCATTTTCAGACACTTACTATAGATCTATCTATTTATTTCAACGAGTTGAGATTCAATCTCTTGTTTTCCTGATACGTTCTTTGTAGGTTCTGCACACTTATTTTTGTGATTTGGAAATGTGAATTTTGTGCTATTGTAATTTTAAATTCCTGAAACATTTTACCAGGAGTTTCTCTTAAATTTGTATTATGGGTGTGATTTTTAAATTCGTGGACACTGTATTTACATTATTTAATTTATGTTAATGTGCGTGGAAATAATATATCGTATGTTAGGCGATATTTACGTTCCAAGCAATTTCACAGTTACACTTGACCTGCGCACAGATTAAAGATGAGGTAGGCAGGTAATTGGGCTTAACGTCCCGTCGGCGGCGAGGTCATTAGAGACCAAACTAAATATGAAGTAGACCTATTTTCGATTTATGCGCATTTCGCCAACAGTGACTCGTCGTGACTGTCAACGTCGCATGGTCAACAGCGACAAACGTGATTTTTACATTTTAATTTTTAAAATACACGCACTTTTGTAAGAACATTGTATTTTCGACTATACGCTGCTCACGGTATCTTGAGCACTTTTGAAAGCACTGCTTCAGATCTGATGGAATAACATACTTTACCAATGCCAATCTCCCCCAAAGTAAATCTCGTTTTGTTCCCAACTCTGAGTAGAACTAATCTCAAGGGTTTCGGAAAATGATCTACGGCAGGCGGGCGCGACAGCTGGCAACGTCGCGCTCGTCTCAGGGGTCAGCCGCCAGACGGCGCAGGTGCGGCAGAAAGCACCGGCAACCGCGGTCGCCTGGAGAAGATGGAAGACGAGATGGTGGAGGAGACTGTGTAGGAAGAAGACGGCCGAGAGGTCAAAGAACCGTAGTACGGTCGCCCGAGGGAGAAATGAGAAGGACAACAGGTGTGATGGGGGGCGTGAGGTACCCCAGGAGCCTGTTTTCACGCAGCGCCGATGGAAAACAAGTGCCGGGTATAGCTGTTCTCGTGGCCTGCCTGCCTGCCGGAGGACGGGCCGCGGCACAAGCCAATAGCGGCACTTGCTGTCGCCCTGCCAGAGCAGTGTTACCACATCCCATATTTATTTCAGTTTATTTCATTTTCGTCTGTTACGGCGAATCTAACACTTTGAAGACTTTGTCCGTGTGACGACTTCTCCGTCCCTCGAGACAAAATTTGCTCACATGCGCTCCCGTCCCCTTGCCGGGGACTATGTCGCCCTTACATGAGCACTACGTCGCGTCAGTTAAACAAATCATTTTAAGTTTGTTAAGTTATGGAAATGATCACGATGGAATGTATGCCGTGCAAGGCACTATAAGGAGCCCACCTGCATGCATAGTTGTTTCTCATTTTCTGATAGAGAAGCGCGGAAGCTATAAGGGTTACACTGACACGCGCTACAAGAGCGCCATCGTCGATACGTGCAGGGCTCTGAACTGACGTGCAGTGTTCTCGTAGTGTTGCGTGCACCTGTGGGACTTACAGCGGTGACCCTAACATTTTATTGATGAAAAGTCTGTAGCAAATTTCAATACAGGCACCTATCGTAGCTTGGCTCGTGTCTGGCTAGCATGTTTTAAGATACGGCAGTCTGAAAAAGCCGTCTATAACTAAATTGGAGGGCCCCAAAATACTATTTACAGCATACGTTGTAACTTTATGAAGTACCGGTACCATGCCGTCCTGGTTTGGGGTATGATGTCTTTCCGTAGGTAAATATATTGGGGGCACGTTTAATAGTTTGGAAAAATAAAAAAATAAACAGGATTTCAAACACTCTGCAATGCCGTTCAAGCTCCAGGACTGGCGGCGGAACCCTTAATTTACAAGCTCAAGTGTTGCAATCATTTAATTTTTTGATGTGCACTGTACCTGTATCGAGCGCGTGTTCACCAGCGTCAACGGGGCCGCAGTGGTGTAGCGGTTAGGGTACTCGTCTAGCTAGGCGAACTGAGTTCAATTCCCGGCGGGGTCGCTCCCGGATTTTCGCATGTGGGAATCGTGCCACACGATGCCGCTGGTCGGCAGGTTTTCTCGGGGATCCCCCGTTCTCCCCACCATTGCATTCCGGCGCTGCTCCGTACTCACCTCACGTCACCCTCATCGGCTCTCAGGACCTCGATGTTAAGATCCGTCCAAATCTCTTCACTCACTCACCGGTGTCAACAGAAACAATTAACAAATGATAAATGCAGGAACTTCAACAAATAAGATTACTCATAAGACAGACGCTCAAGCCACTGAATATTCCTTGTGTATAGTGCTTACCATAGATATCCCCCATGTGCAATATACCCTGAATCATGGCCATGGAGACTGGGCGTGTTAAGGTTTTCCGCCTTTTCATACACTTAACCATATCTCTTACAGCAAATACATATAGGTGGAAACAGCGAAAATATTTTGCGCTAACATACTTCCCAGAAGTAAGCGTTCTTTACCATTTGTTATTGGATGATGCATGCTTGACGCGGCTAAAATTTATTCTGACAAATCATGAATGTCCTGTGTTAGTAGGGGACGCAAAATTTTGGGAAGTGGTATTTACACCACGTTTACATATAAATACTTAAAACAATTCGGTCGTGAAATTATTTTACAAGTCCAAGCGTTGAAATCATGTAACATATCGGCTTGCGCTGTGCATGTGTAGACGCGAGAAGCAGAAACGTTTGGTGAATCACATTACTAGGGACAGGAAAATTTCGCGAATTCATTTTAGTGCAAGCTAGACTTCAAGCCCGTGTACATTTCTCTTATGTCTGCAATTGGATTATAGTTTGTTAGACACGTCCTGGTGAACTATGAGCCAATAAGAGACGGGCAAGGAAATAAGGACCGAACGACATGCCACCTGGTCTGAGGTAAAACTGGTTACACAATTGGGCAGCGGCCATTGAACACAAAGCTGAGGCTCGAAAGTGCATAGGACCGTGGAGTCTAGCATACATATAGTTCAAAACGCGAAATTTTCATGTCCCTGCACATCACTTACAAGTAGAGGTGATGGTTTATCGCGAGAAATGTTGACAGTTTGCTAGGATTCAACGTACTGTACACATGTCCAACAGTTTTCTTTCCTTATTGACTGTCATGCATATATGAAGTTATTACTCCATTTCACTGATCCAATGAGGATTCTGATACTATGAGGGAGAACGTTCGTGATTGGTCTGCAAACCACTTAGCCAAGTCAAAACCTTGTTCATTCAGTCATGAAAGAATAAACTAGTTAAAGTGTTATAGAAGATAAATGTTGGCTCAAGAAATTTCCGCGATTTTCCATCATTTCTACTGATACAAAGTGCATAGGTACACAGAGACGAAATGGCGTGGCGGTACCTTTGACGTAGTCGTACCCAGTCTCTGATTGGCTGCGCAAGGCTCTGGGAGCGGTCCTTGCATCTGATTTGCTAGTGCACGCTACGGGAGGTTCCCTATTGGCTGGACTACTGGCTTGGGAGGGGGGAGGCCTCAGTTACCAGGCTCTGAATGGCGAAAGGCGTCCCAACATTATCCTGCCCAGTGACGCCATTTTGTTACGTGTGCAGCTAGAGTCGGTGGCGTAAGCATTTCTTTCGCCTCTGTATCCTTAACCTTTTCATTCCCACATTAATTTATGCTTTGTGGTGTTTCAAATTAGAATATTGTGCTGTACTTAAACTGACAAATAACTTGTTTCGTTATCACAGCCAGTAAGCTGTATAGGCTCTGTGTTCGGTGAGCAGTGATGTGAATAAGTCATAACGCAGAGCGGTAGCTCGGTTTACTAATCAGTAGAGACATGGAAATTTCGCAGATTCATCTGAGGACATGTCAAACTTCATTCTCGTGTACATGTGTGTTTGTGCTTCCATTGGCCCATAGTTTATTAGACACGCCCCATACGACTTTTAACCAAAACCGAACCTGCAAGGAAAATAAGAACAGAATCCCGTGCTACCTGCTCTAGGGTTCAACTGGAGCAACAGCCAGTGAACAACTGATGCTCGAATGTGGAGTCTAGCTTGTTGACGAATGAATCCGCGAAAATTTCCGGATCTCTACTAAACCGTCATCCCACTGGGGAAGACTATTGGGCACCGAGTCTCGCAGAGTACAGTACCGGTCAGATATAACATTATTATGAAACATTTAGGCAATTGTCTACAATGGGCATGAACGGGTTAAGCACTCTGGTCAAGCTCACGACATGTTCTGTGGCCGCGGTTCTAGTATTTCTGCCGGTAACATCTGACCAGTGATCTGATAATGCCTTCGGAGGGCGTGGATCCCCCCCCCCC
>NQII01001712.1:291380-331989 GCA_002778355.1 Clitarchus hookeri | reverse complement strand
ACACACACACAAACACTTCCCTGAAAACAAACGAGGGTTCTGCGCGAGGAAGGCAGGTGCCGCTCGCAGTAAATACTGCGCTCGCGTGATACACAGCCGAAGGCGGGACACAAATAAAAACACGGCCGTAGCCGAACTTGTGTGGGGAAATATTGGGTTCCTGTCTCGCCGAGGCGCAAAATGTTTCTCTCTCCCCCGAACGATACTCTTTCAAAGGGACTACCGGAATGTTAAGGGGACAAGTAGCGTTATGTTTTTTTTTTTCATCGATGGCGGTATTTTCCATGTCCTGAGCGCCACTAGTGTCATTTTTATGCGAGCACAGCCCACAAAGCGGCAACATATTAGCATCTGAGAAAAAGTAGTCTTCAAAAACAGCTAAAAGTATTTTTGGCCCATGTCTGCTTAAAACCCGCATTAAAAATAGTTTCACGTCCAAATACTGAATTCCTTTTTTTTTTTTTTTTTTTCGTATCTAATATGTATATTTTTGAAGATTAAAACAGCTAAAACGAGCTTACTTCACGAACACTTTTTATCGTACGAAAACTTTGAAACTGGATACCTAAGTAATAATGAACTTTCGTAACACCTTTGTATATAGATTGTTATTCATGACGTATTTAGAAAACAAACACTTCATACATGAGGTGATTTTTTTTCAAAGGTTTGATTCAAAACGCGTGAAGATACTGCGAACAGTCTATAGAAAGGTTTGAGTAGTTTTTTATGCATCTGATGCGTGTATTTTGAGGTGCAGCGCTTTGAAAAGGGCGTTTTCAGCCGTTTTGGAATACTTCGAAATGAGGTTTCGAACGTGCGTGACATTTTGAAATTACTGAGCATCCCTCGTCTGAAGTGTGTGTTGTTTTCGTAGATCAGCACATTGGACGCAAGTTTGAAAGCTTCGTGGAAAACCGTGCATTTCAAACACTCTGCAGTGCAGTTCAAGCACCAGGTAGGCGGGGAGCCTTAAGCATGGCTTTCAAAAATTGCTCAGTTTACCTTGGACAGCCTAGCCTGCATACTGATGAAGGATCTCCGCCAAGAAGCAAGTTTGTCGACGCCGTATACCGACGCAGCTGGACTACGTGGCAAGCTCCTTCGTCTCTACTCTGGAGCAGCGGGGCAGAGTAGCCCGCGGGGACAATGGCAGCCAATACAGTTCGGAAGGGACGGAACAAGTAGATTGCAGCAGCGCGTCGTCTTCTCGTGCCGAGTCGCCGACACTTCCTGCAAGCGCGGCCCGGCTGTAATGGACGAAGCGTGTACCTGAGCTGCCAGAACCGGTTACGGCCGCTCGGTGACTCATCCTGTCGAGTCGCTAACGGAAAACTCCACGAGTTCTATTCCTTAACCCAGAAAAATATCCCCAAGTATTGGAATTTACTCCTCACAGTTGTGCACCGGCACATGCGCCACGATGAAAACTCCCTTGGAAGATTCCATGCAAGCTTACACGTGGGGTTACCACGTTTTTATGGTATGCCATACAGGACACTTCCGAAAACCCGTCTCAAGACATCTGACTCCGATAAATTTATCTAGGAAAGTATGTATTTAAAAAAAAAATGTTTTAAATACAGTTTCCAGTGTACGAAAGTCAGTATTATGCATCAGTCAACATTTCCTCTGAACACATACAACATCAAAATGCGTAGGGACTATATTATTGTCGCACCGGCTTAAGAACGGACTTGGTTCCACCTACCCAAGTAAAAGAGAGAGACAGTACGACTTGCAAAGCACCAACCACGCCCAACACAGGTAGCTGGCATTGCTAGATACCCTATCATTTAGAGGTATAATTCAGTACCAGGTTGGAGGTATACAAGTATATGTTAATTTTAACGTGTGCCATTGGGCTTCCGTTCCTCCAACACGCCCTACGAAACCTAAGACCGATAGTAATGTTACAATTTTCTCAAAAGTCAGTGGGCTAAACCAAGTTCGTTAAGCGATGGATGATCTAATTAAATATAAGTTAATTATAGATTCCTAATTTATTTAAAATAACTACAACGAAAAAAATTCTCTCGACTCTATACCTCACAATCAATTATCACTTGCTATTTACAATTAATGAATCTAATCAATACAATTTACAATAACCGTAAAGAAACTAATGTAATTAAATAACTGAAATCAGTCCCAATAAAGAGTGTATCAAAACGTCTCGAAATACTTTATAAATTGCATGTTCATATTTGACAGATCCAATATTTACAATTAAGTTCGTATCAGATGTTCATTCAGTCCCACCTCAGTTAAGTTCAGATCCCACCAGTTCGCAATGTTCTAGAATTTTCCGAGCGCCCTCACGCACAGTAACCTTCACTCTCGGGTTTCACGCCCTTTCGTTAGTTCACACCACAAACACCTGGCCCATCTTCGTCTCGCAATCTCCCGTCGTCTTCCGTCAAATTCGCTCGGTTACCCCACTCAGCAAATGACTACCAACAGACCACCGGCCCTTGGATCGCTGCAATATGTATTGGGTGATAGGCTATCGCTCAGAAATTTCTCTAAATGACGCGTTACGCCGAGGGTCCTAGTTGCCAGAATATTCTTGCGCACCGTCTAAACTCGCCGGGTCTTCAACAAGGAAGGAGGAGGGGCTGTGACGCCAGCAAGCCAGGTCACCGTTGTCAATCATTCCTCGAAGAGGGAATCTGCCTGGGGGGAGGACCGGGTAGAGCACCCCCCACCACCGGAACCGGACCGCGCATGGAGCTCGTGCCTCGTCAGTCGGCGCGTAACAGTAAACATTCTGCGCACTGAGTGACTTCATTTCGCTTGGTCGGGTGGAACAGGAGAATTTCTGCCTGTGCCGGCAATGAACACATGACCTTTGCTCGAGTATGTGAGAGAGTGTGGAGTTTAGCTTGGTGCCGTCTTATAACACAAAATCGTAGGGTCGCTAGCCATTGCAGACCTTAGCATGTTGCAGAAAACTAAGGACTAGACGTTAACAGATATTTGAATAACACACAAATAATTCCGCACAACACAAAAAAAAAAATATAATGACCAAACTAACGATCGTGGACACTCTTGGACGGTGCAAAGTCGACAGCACAAACGAACACAGTAGTCTTCTTACAAATGACTTCAGGCACAGGGTGACCGAGGAACCGATACATACTGATTGCCTCCAGTACTACTCTACGGAATCTGTATTTACAGTCGCTGGAATGAGTAACCCAGTGACACGTCCGACTGAGTTCGAATTTATCACGAATTATATACATTAGTAGAAAATGTCTAACGACAACTTTGAAATTACAAGATGATCTGTATTTTCTTCGTTCCCTCACTTTCTATAACTTCTTCCGTTATTAATGTATATAATATTAAGCATTCCAACCTCTCTTTTTCCCCTACTCATCACACCCGGTTTGATTTTTCCTTCTATGATTTTCTTCTGTAGACGATTTCCAATCAATACATGCCTCAACCAAGGTGATTTTTCTCTTTCTGATAATGTCCATCACATTTAATTATTTCCTCTACAGTGTCTTCGTCAATACGTCTTCACTCCTCTATTTTCCTGTGCAACCAGGGAGTCTATTCTAAGTTTTCTTTCCGACGAAAGAAAGTTGTTAACGAAACAATTCCTCGTTCCAGCCTACTATTTGGTATTCTTAGTTTTTAAACGACGGTAGTTTGACGTCACGAGTCGGCGGGGACGAAACAACTGCTCTCGAGCAGTCGGCAGGCTAGAATTTCGTAGTTAACCAATATGGCGGGCGTCGGTATTAAATGTGGCCGTGTATTTCAATGACACGGAAATAAATATTGTGTGGCATAAAGTCAGTGCAGCACGTGTTTGTGTTGCATGGAGTTATAATTTTCCTACGCATACATTTACGATACGAATAAGCATGAAAAGATTGGGTATAACTATTACAAACTTGCATCACACACGTCCGTCCTTCTTAAACATTGTGCACAACATGATACAGACTATTTTAGGCGTGGTATTATTACAAGCGCGTAAATGTACGAATACACAATTGTAAATATTTAACCAATTAACTCCTATTATCTTAGGCTNGTATTATTACAAGCGCGTAAATGTACGAATACACAATTGTAAATATTTAACCAATTAACTCCTATTATCTTAGGCTATATTTATTAGATATACATTTATTCGTCCCTTACATAGCATGTTTTCGGTGGGCGAGTGGTTAAGTTACGTGCTCCGCATCACCAACGTATCCATGTTTTGAGTTCGAAACTCCCCCACATCTCAATATTTTTTTTTTTTTTTACTATGTGAAATAGAATTAATGTTATTATATGTGGTAACAACATTTCTCATTTCTTTAAAAGGGCAAGCTTATAAGCTGTGTGCATTTGTATTTTGTCACCTAATAACCTACAGTTTAGAATGTTATTTTTAAAATTGAAGAATAACATTTGATAGGTAGGTCTTATGTACTTTAACTAAAACGGATCGTGATTAACGTTAAATATTACGAATATGAATATATTCTGCAACAAAATGACAATTCCTTGCATTGATTCCAGAAAGAAGAGACTAATAAATTCCACATCATTTAATAATTTTAAAACTAACTTTGAAGTCAAAATGAATAACACAAATACATTCAAAATCTACGTATTCTCCTTCTGTACAAAATAAATATTTTCTGCGCTGAAAGATTATCGGCGTTTTAAAAACCATAGGCTTATATGTGGTAAAAAGGGAGGGAAGGTTATTTAATTCACACCAAATTCAATGCCTGTCGCGTTAGATATATCAACCAGAGAACGCCAGACTGAGTCAGTTACAATGAATAAAATATAAATAAGTTTTAATAGTGGTTCCATGGCTCCACAGTACACTTCAACGGACACCAAGGTTAGGAATATTAATATAATCGTTTTAAGATGTGTACATTTCTTTGTTATTCAGGACAGCGTCCTGAATAACTTTCCTTTACTTAACCTTGGCGAAATATTTTCTTTTCCACAAACACAAATGATTTGCTTAACACCCGGGCCACGTCTTTAATAAGTAAACATCTATATCTCACGAAGGTAAAAAAAATGCAGTTCAACATGGCCACCAACCACAGTTTCTCACACTCCCCACAAAACCAAAGAAAACTATACACTATTATTTTCTTATAAAATACATATTTCTGATGATATATTATTTTTAACGATCTAAAAATATAAGGCTTACTATTCGTGTCTTTAAGTAATGCTTTTTAAACAGANATAAAATACATATTTCTAATGATATATTATTTTTAACGATCTAAAAATATAAGGCTTACTATTCGTGTCTTTAAGTGATGCTTTTTAAACAGATTTGAGCAATTTTAAAAACGAGTACTTCTAGTAATATTTCGTTTGTACGTTGTCGACCATGCGCAGAGACACTAACGCTCGTCTAGCTTGGAGTGGGGAGGGTCGGTAAGCCGAAGATGCCCGAATGTGCTTGCCTTCGAAACGACTCCGTACTCTGAATACCAATTTAATGACGACTTGGTTTTCGTCGGCTGAGAGAGAGTGGGTTCGTGGTGACGTGGGCCGTTCCCGACGAAACTTAGAANTTTCGTCGGCTGAGAGAGAGTGGGTTCGTGGTGACGTGGGCCGTTCCCGACGAAACTTAGAATAAGCCCCCAGGTTCGCTACTGCCGCGCTCCCCGACGAATATCAGCCGCATAGCCTCTTGTACTCCGTTAAAACAGCAATAACAGTAATTTATGTTTCTATAATTAGTGAAACATAATAAGTATATATGACTATCATTCGTATTACAATTTATCAGTAGGATATATTATAATTTTCATCGTACGAATATAAATTTATAGATATATTTACTCTCTTAAAAAGTTTCGATAACCGTTATGTTCGTATACCACTTCAAAATTTTATACTATTTATCAATTTTTGAAGCACTATAAAAATTATATAATTATAGAAAGTTATTTATTTTTCTGCGACGAGAATCTTTTAAAACATAAAATATATTCTTACCGGTAACACAGAAGTATTAAAATTAATTTTATTCNTTTCGTCGGCTGAGAGAGAGTGGGTTCGTGGTGACGTGGGCCGTTCCCGACGAAACTTAGAATAAGCCCCCAGGTTTCAACACCACTCAAATATTTTTCTTCTTTCTTTTCAACTGGGGCCGCGGTGGCTAAGCGGTTAGACTGCTCGTCTCCCACCAAAGCGAACCGGGTTTAATCCCCGGCCTGGTCACTCCTGGATTTTTGCAAGTTGGAATCGTGCCGGACAATGCCGCTGGTCTGTGGGTTTTCTCGGGGATCTCCCGTTTCCCCTGCCCTTCAATTCCGGCGCTGCTCCATTCTCACCTATTTCACCCTCATCGGCCCTCAAGACCTCGATGTCAAGAACCACCCAAATATCTCAACTCAACTTTTTTCGACTGTCCTTTGATTCAAGGCCGAATCACACCACAATCGTTCCGCCTTTATTATTTTCTTTTTTTGGCAGCAGGATACTCGCTAAATATGAATGTGAAATACATGGAAAATTTGCCTCTAGATCTCAGCACCGGATGTTCAGCTATGCGAGCGTCCCCGTTCTCTCGCGAGCAGCAGCACAAAAGCAGGCGTTTGCTTCGGCGTTCCCCGCGGCGATCCGCCCCGATTACATCTCAAGTGGGCCAACTTGGTAGAGCCACCCCCCTAACCCGTTCCCCGCAAAACCACCAGCTTCCCGGGTTCGTTAATTTGTGCTAAAATTGGGGGAGCAGTGGCGCCCCCTCACCCCCTACATCGGTCGGGGTCCCATCCGCGTCGGAGATTACCGGCTAGGACTGGTGAGTTCCCCTCGCTGGGGCAATCAGGCGGAGTGACTCCCGGGCCCGCTGTGTCAACGACGAACACCTGGGGCCAGTTAATTTGGGAGACGAAGGGTGCCTCCACTACGACACACGATACTTAAAGAGTGTCGGGCCATAAAAAAAATATTTATTTTATAAGTGTGCCAAACATTGTTCAACTCGTAGGCATTGTATGTGATGACATTTCCCTCGAATAAAAAAAATACACTTTATATATATTCTAATTATTTGATGTCAAATACAAAATTCTTCTGTTTTGTTGCAGCCGTAATAAGTCTAGGGACACGAAATTTGCGCGTTTTGAACGACCTGCAGACTAGACTCCACTGGCCTGTATATTTTCGAGCCTCACATTGGCTGCTGCCCCAGTGTGTGGTCAAATCAGGTGGCAAGGCATTCGGCGCTTGTTTCCGTGCAGGATTTTTACTGGCTCAGAGTTCACCTGGGCGTGTCTAATAAACTGTCATCAAATTGCAACCACGAGATAAATGCACATCTGTTAGCAGTCTAGCTTGTCCTAAAATGAATTCGCGAAATTTTCCAGTCCCTAGTAATAACATATACTAACTAAGTTGTACAGGTTAAAAAATATAATTACGTAAACTAATGCCGTGGGGTACTGCTTAACATATGTAAAATCACCAAATAACAATTTATAATTTTTTTTATTTAAAAAATATACACAGATTTCTTTATATTTAACATTTTTTTTTTCCATATGAGCGGCTTGTTATATTAGCAGCAAATGTGTCCCGAAGTCAGTTGGACGTGCCATAAAGCTACCCTGCCCCTGAAGAAGACACGGCACGGCTGTGAATGTTGAAAAACTCGACAACGACACGGGAGGTCACCAGAGGGGGTCACGCGCTGACGATGGACCTCCTTGAGAGATAATGAGGCCACTTTAATGCCCGGGCTCATTTCAAGTCGCTGCCCCCAAACAGACACAATGGCAGCGGACTTTAACGAGCGCGGGAGTTCTCCCACGATAGCGCCGTGGTCTGGGGGGNGGGCGCACGTCCGTTAGCGCCGAGGACCTGCGGTACCGCTGCAGTTTATATTTGGACGCCGCGGTCGCCTATTTTTAACGCCGCTGGAGGCGTGGGTGCGGTGGGAAATGTCCCCAACCACCGCTCTTTCTCCACGTCTACGTACACGCATGCCAGTCGAGTATAGACCATTCACGGATACTTACAACCTTTCTGAAGCCCTGCTAAAGTTCTACTTCCAGGATCTACTTCCCCAAGTGTAGGGCCTATGTGCTAATCTTTAATGTAAATATAAAATCCTACTTTGCTGAAATTTGAATGGATTTACAAACTTTCGGAAATATTTCATAATTCCATGGTTGCTGTAAGTCAGTAAAGTACGACATTCATCATTGCTCTGATCAGTGAGCCCTCCTAATTGAAGTGTAGCTTATAAGTGGACGCTTTACTAATTAAACAAAGTGGTGCAGCGATAAAACACTTGACAGGCATATTGCATTCGGGAGGTCCTAGCTAATGATCTTGCTGTTGAATTATGTTTTGTAGTTTGTGAAAGCCAAGGATTATTACTTTTAATTATTAATTAATTATCAGCCATTAATTTTCTTGCTCCTTATTCCATACTGCTGTGTCCTTTTTCAGATATAATCAGTGCCGCATTTAGAGACCCAGGGTTCCTAGGCAATTACAGAGTCCGGGCCCTCTTTTTGGTAATTTAACAAAATAACCTTTTTTATGTTTGATTAACGTTTTTTAAATTTAGAAAATAGACAAGACAAGCAGAATTAGACATATAATAATAAAATATCAAATATACTTTTTACTCATTATTTTTATTATAATCAAACACAGGAAACATACACAATTTGCCTAATTAGAAAATATTAAAAAAAACTGCACCCCCCCCCCCCNTTTGCCTAGGCGGAAGTCCGGCACTGGCTATAATATGCCACTATTCTGTATAAGTGGATCTGGTTTAGAGAAGCTGTTCTTGCTACAAAATATACACATAAGGTGGTATGCGAGAAGTAAACATTGTCACATCGTCAGTACCCGGCAAGTGGCTTTCAAAAATGCTCAGTTTACCGTGACCAGCCTACAGCTATTAGAGAAAAGAAAATGTTTTTAGTTCAATGACCTGTAGGTTAGACTCAACTGTCCTTCTCATTCTCGAACCTCAGCTATTTATCCATTGGTTGCTGTACCACCGAGTAAAGCAGGAAGAACGAAATACATTCTTCGTTTTCTTGCAGGTTTCTTATTGAATCACGGATATGTTCGGGGCGTGTCTTACAAACCATAATCGAATCGGAAAAAGGACAAAAGTGCACGAGCTTTTGAAGTCTTATCTTATCCTGAAATGAATTCGCAAAATGTTACTGTTACTAGTACGTAAAAGTTTAACCGGCGACAACTGATAATTTGGTTTTAGCTACACTGGCGTAACAATTTGGCATGATAATAAAACATTTATATTTCTAAATATTTTACAAGGACGTTTGAGCGACACATGGAAAGTGGTCAAGGCAAAATTAATTCGGTTTTATTAATCAATCCGGTGCGCGACGAACATACGATGAAAAATATCCCCTTCGAAACGTGTGACTATTATGCGGTCGAAAAAAAGTACCGGGCCATAAAATACATGACAGAAATGATGAATACTTCCCATTAGTACTACTGTATAGTTTTATAGGCGTACCTAAAACGTAGCTGCATTATCAAAAACCAAGGGGCCATTAACAAGCATCTGCGTGGACAGTTGAATAAATACATGGCGGAAGCAAAGTGCAACGGCCAATAAAACGTTCAGCTTTCCACGGGCGTGTATATAAACGTTTCGCATGCAGTGCGTTTGTTAAAAGGGATTATTTATATTCTTAGTCACGCTGATTGCCAAAATTGTCAATTTCCAAATAAGACATATGAATGGAGATCGTGATATGTAGGGACCTGCAAAATTCGCGTTATTTTGTGGCTCCAGAGTGAAATCGAAGATGTAGTCTGCTCGTTTAACTTCTGGCATTAAACTACATCTTGTGTGGCTCGTCCCAAGGTCGTTTTTAGCCAATAGGAAAGCCTCAGCGGTTGAACAACAGACCTGCAGTGAAGTGGGCACACAGGTTAGTGACGCCTTGTAATTGCCAGTAACCAATGAAATCACGAATTACGTTCAAGAAGGTAAACGGCATTGAAGCCTAGCATGTGAACCAACAATAACGCGAAATTTGCACGTCTCTACCCAGATAGCATGTAAATTTACGGCAAACTTGCCAGTTGACTTGAATTAACCTTGCCGAGCAAGTTTCCATATCATGTGTGGTTCAAACCTAATTTCTCATTAGCAGCACATACTTGCTACTGACAAGTTTGCATACGGCTTGAATTTTACTTGTTGGTTGCCAAGGCAAGCTTGCGGAAGGTGTAACTAATTAAGCTTGCTACAAGCTTGGCCTTTGGAGATTAGTTGACTTGATTCAAACTTTTTGGTTTGCATGGCAAGCTTGATTCAAGCTTACAGGCTTGTTATGGCAAGTTTGATTCAGGCTTGACTCAAGCCGATTATGCTATTGGAGTGGTGATATGCCGTAAAATGTTTTGTGTCAAGATATTTTTTAGAACTCTCTAACGTCTTTCTATGTATGATACGGGCGAATCACAGACACGCAGGAAAAAGAAATGCCGAATTCCCACTGGATCAGTCAAGGGACTTTGTCAAGTCTTTAGCCACGGAGTTTAAATAGGGAATCAACTTTAAAGAAATTACTTCTCAATGCATAAGTTTTAACTCATTCAGACCCAGTGCACTAGATGTGATCCAAAACACTTAAGTTCAGATCCACTTTCTTGATAGGATAATTTTAATTGTCACAAGTCTGTGACGTCTGACCGCAAATCACGGACGTTCTGTGTCGGAGGAACTTAATCTTTCGTCGGTTCAGTAAGTTGGAAAATATCTCCTCACAAAGACACGCATGCAAAGACCAAACGAAAGTTTTTAAAGTGTGTATCTTACACACTCCAGTCCGTTTTTAAATTGATTACTTCCACAGGCAAAATCAATTTCCCCTTGTTAAGTGATCGTGCCAGGTTTGGCCACCCAACAGTTTATTATTCTTATTATCTGAGGATTCTTGAGGGCGTTTCAAATAATACGTGGTCCAATGACAAAAACGCACACATATTTGAAATCTGGTCTCTCGCCAGATAATGAAAACTAATGCGAGGGTTGCAGGTCCCTATTCATGACAGGAAAAAAAAATCTAACTGACAAGTTTCCCAATGATAAATCACCATCTCTACTTAAGGATAAACAATGGTCTGAAAGAAGAGAGTAATCAGTTCTTTCAAAACTGCTAAATTAACAGCGAACGAGCTATGTATGCAGGCGATAATGGTCATGATGGAACTTCCGGGTCCCCAGAGGTCGTACATCGACGCCAAAACGGACATAAAAAAAAACCGCGGACGCGCATCCCCCCCCCTCCTCCCCCATCAACAAAAAAGTTTCATAAGCATCGCACAAAATCGATCGGGCGATATGACGAGGGGTCAAAGGGCAGAGACCTATTTGTCAGCGGCACAAAGGCGAGCGATATTAAAAAGATAAATATATTTGTTCCGCCACAAAAGTGTCGTTCTCCGGGCAGCCCCGCGGCTTTCACGGACTTCCGTTCCGGATTTAAAAAAAAATAACGTGCCGTCCGCTACGCCGTCGATGGTCGCGTGCTCAATCATTTACGCCGCCCGCCATCTTTGTTTCACTCCCGCTCTGTTGAGTTACGGTTACCTCTACTACAAGTCTCGGGGATCTCCCGTTCCCCCCGGCCCAAACATTCCGGGCCAGTTCTGTACTCACCTCGTTTCACCCTCATCAGCTCACAAGACCTGGATGTTAGGAGCCACCCAAATCCCTTCACTCCATCCCATTCTACTGCAGGTTGGAAAGATCAATGTTAAAAGTTTCGCAAAGGGAAAATGTTTGCCACTAGGTAAGCGCTAGTGTCAGCAATGTACCAGTTTGTCTCTATTTTATTCGTTGAAAAACAGGATAATTGCAATAATCATAAATCAAATATAAAATAAGATCGTAACTAAGTAAAACCTTTCTGATTTATTATTCACGTAGCTTAACATTGTAACTAAATGTTACCTTTTGGAACGCTGTCCACCTAGCGGCGGAAATTTTCCCTATGCTAAACTCCCACATAAGAAATATTGTTTTGTTCCTAACCTAAGTAGAATAAACCTAAATTTAGTTATAGAGTACGTAAGCGAGCGGGGTGGGGATGGGGTTTTTGTCCCTCTGACGTGACGTACCCGACATGTTATTGGGTGTGTTCCTAAGCAGTTCTGCGATTTACGTGCCGGGTGTCCTGAAGTCATTGACAGAGTTTACTTTGTGTTAACCCGTTCTGTGCGCGCATATGAACGATTGAAGACACGTTGTACATGAAGCATGTTAAGGGCCGCTACTTACACAGCGAGGAATCAGCGGCCAGTGTTTTGAGAGCCTTCCTGGCGAGCAATCTGGCAACTTAAATATACATAAAGTATAGAATAGATTCCGGGAAGTGTGGGGGAACTGGGTGGGTGGCGGGTTGACCGCGCCACACCACTACTCCAGACTACCTGGATGCAGATGTAATACAATAAATCAAAGAGGTGGAAAAATTACGTGGTCCCGATAGCAAGCGAAAGTCCAAACGAAAGAAAGAGAAAATTAACAGGAAAAGGAAAGGAAAACTCTTATCACCCCCGCATTACCCTGAAAGTGCCTGGGTGCGGGGGTGATAAGAATGTATGTCCGCCCATCTGAACTAGCCATATATTAATTTCAAGTATTCATTCGTTTCATTTTGTGTATTTTTAATTACTTCGTGGTTTAAGTTGGTTAGGTGTAAAGTTTACAAGCTTGCTATAAAATGCCATAATCAATTTTTTTCTCTCAGAATTTTACGGTTTTCCAGACAACAATAAGAAAACATCCAGTTTTCTTCGGCACTCAATAAAAAAACTCTACCGAGAAGAACAACCCTACATTATGAAATGTGATTAAAATCTAATTCACGGAACTTCAAGTTCCTGAACGTAATATGCACTACAAAAAGTACAGTTGTTTACTTGCAAGTCTATTTCTAACAGAAAGAAAATCATTTTTCAATTCTCATTAGTTTTAAAACAAATTCCTTGGGCTGCTACTGGGAATGTTTAGCTATACATAACATATTTTTAATGCGATTGTACAGGATGAGTATAAAATAATACCACAACTTTGAGGGTCTATAATATCAAAACTAAACAACCTACAACGTTGATTGACAAAACAAATGAACCGTGGAACCGTGAAGTTTGTTTACCATACATTCATTAATGTTCAATGTGACCACCATGAGCGGCCCGAACGACATCCACGGGATAATCAAACTCGTACCACACTCTTGTCAGCATGTCCGGTGTTACGGTTTGGATGGCGTGGCAGGACGTGTTGTAACAGATGGCGTCGCAGGTAGTGTTGTGAGCCGAGCGTTTTCATAAACACGTTGGCCCGCCTCTTAATCCCGTCTTTTTAAAATTCAATTTTCTCCTAATACTGGCTCGAAACGACACGAATTTGAAATATATATATCGTCAAATTATTTTAAAAATAATTCAACAATACTCTGCCATAATTATGTAGGCTTTTGGAATTAATAGCAAGCATGTATGGATGGCTGGGCGAGTGGGATTACGATGTAAACAGAACTCCTAATGTTTGATGTTGCGTTTCATTTGAATACGGGCCGTTTTAATTTGCATTTCATATTGAACAATTCTACAATACTACTTTAGCGCGAAATTTAGTTTGTAACACTAACAACATCTGTTTTGTGACCATGTAAAAGAAAATGTAATAATTAATTTAGGATCTCTTTCTTCTTCGCGTATGTTCTGCTTGTCTGATGTGCGTGGGCAGTGCAGTCAGAACAGCCAACATAATGTTAATTTTCATTCGTCCATGCACCAGCTGAAACAGGATTTTGTAAACGGCAAGTTGTTTGTTTCGTATTCATAAATTTGCCACTCACTGACTGTAATGATCTTGCCAAGTTGTATGTGACATAATTAGAAACCATAAATTATTTTTAGCGTTTAATATAAAATTTGAGTTTTCATAGTTCTATATTGCCTTTTTCGTATGTTTTATGTTTACGTGCGTGTACAGTATGTTATACCTGGTCATGTGTAAGAGAAGACAGTGGAAGTAAAGCCGAAATATGTAAATAAATGAACTCAGATTAGCGGAGGGCCAGATAAGGGAATGTCTTCTATTCTTTTTCTGCGTGCTGGCGACATCTCCACGACATGGGTTGTCAGAACGTGTGGAGGAACGTTTGTTTGTCGAAGTGAAAGGGCGAAACCAGGCGTCCGGAAAAGCAGAAGACATGCTAGAGTTACTTTTGTTGTCTTGTTCGCGAAGTGTTCGGGTCGGAATGACGAAGATGAGGCGAGAACGGACTGAGTTTCCGCTCGACTCACACGGACAGACAAGTCGCCGAGGCGCTGGAGGGTGAAACTACGAGCGCCTCACGGCGTCTCTCGCTTTCAAACTCTCCACGAGGTCGCTGACAGAGGCGCCTGGCTGGCGCGAAGAAGTGCAACCGTCGCGAGCTGACGATACCGCATATAAGCTGCTCATGGATATTTGAGCACTTTTGAAATTAATATTTGAAAAACGCCACTGATCCTACACCACTGCTCCTACCTGCATATGTTTAAACGTGTACACTGACTGTCAAACGCTGGTAGAGTGAGTGAAGAAATTTGGGCAGCTCTTAACAGCGAGGTCTTTGAGAGCCGATGTGGGTGAACGAGGTGAGTATGGAATAAAAAGGCGGGGGAAACGGGAGATCCCCGAGAAAACCCGCAGACCTGCGGAATCGTCCGGCACGATTCCCACTTGCGAGAACCCGGAGTGAACCGGCCGGGATTGAACCCGGTTCGCGTTAGTGGGAGGTGAGTAGTCTAACGGGTTCAGCCACCGTCGTCCCTAAACGCCGGTAGAGCCGCGTGAAATCGCACAGTGTAACGGACACGCCCGCCATGTTTCCCGCGTGTGTAAATCCGGGTTCGATCCTGCCGGGAATCGAGCCCGGTTCTCCGTGGTAGAAGGCGAACAACCTGACCACTACACCATCGCAACTCCTTTCAACGTAAGGACGTTTTGGTCTGATGAACACGTACACATACCTAATAAACACTTCCACAGTGGAACCTATGAGCAGAGATGTGGAAAGTGATGTAATTTTCAGAGCATTAATACATTTTAAAAAATTACTGGTTGTTAGCTTTTCCCTCTCAGGACATTAAATCCTCTTAGAGCAGCGTTGTGGGAATGGTTGTCTACAAGAATACTTTTGGTGGGCCACCAAACATTTTTTAAATGCCGGTATTTTGTAATTAATTGAAAATTGTGCAATAAAAACTAGATAAAAAAATTTAACATTTTAATTAAACCGCTTCCTCCTTCTCTAATTTTTCGTCACTACGTCACTTCATCGTTCATTGCAATAGATGAGGTTTAAAACTATGTAAATAATTTAGTATTTCCTGTAATATGTATAACGTACAACACAGAGCGTCTTTGAACCTAATAAAGCAAAATAAAATTAATCAAATTACATGTAATGTAAAAAATCTTAAAAGTAACCTGACTTACTTGCTAGTCCATTAAACGAAGAGAAAGTGTCAGTTCTTGATATTATCCACGCCCGATTTTTCAAGAAAATTGTTAATCACCAAATATAGCCGCGTTGGGTGCAACGCGATTGCATAACCTCGAAGCTGACATCACATGGCGGGTTTCAAATACGGCGAATGTCGTGATTCCCTGCGCTTTCAGGCAAGTCTGTCCTTGCGGGCCTCCACCGACGACAGAAATGGTTTAATTTCGCCAACAGGCGAATACAACTACGGAATTTTCTTCCCCTTCCTTATACATGCCGAGAACGCTGTTAGGGTCGTGCATGAAATGCGATTACGCGGGACGTATTTTTCCTTCGATTTCTCTCCTGTAAATACGCCCGTTTTTATTATGTTGATTATTAGTTTACTGCTGCCTAAAACTGTATGCCTTGTTTGTTTAAATTCCACGGTACAGTGCGAGAAAAACGATAACGTTTTAACCGCGCCATTAATAAACACGTATTATTATGCGTATGTGCAATTGCTCTGAGAAACGGAACAGCTAACATGCGCTAGTTTAGGCATTGCACCTGTCGTTCCCGGTCAGTCTTACGAACGGATGAGGTAAAATGCAATGTAGATGACGAGGCGCCGGAATGAAATAGTGGAGGAAACGGGAGTACGCCAAGAAAACCCACGGGCCGTCGGCAACATCCACCACGTATTACACTATCTAGTGGGCCGCGATCGTGTAATAGTCACACTGTTTGCCTCCCACCCAGGCGAACCGGGTTCGATTCCCAGCGAGGTCACTTGGAATTTCACAAGGGGGGACGTTTATTTGATGAGATAAACGTAAACGCGCGAACAACGAGCGTACAGAAAATATGTCCGAACTTCCAACTCTTTAGAAAAAAAAATACATATAATACAAGAAGGCTGGTACTGATCTACCTCAACCCATTCAAGCCCAGTGCACACAATTGTGTGAATTACGCACGTGTTGGTAATTTTTGGTCTGTACTGCACACCACGAAGCTCAATGACCAATCATATTACCTGTGGATAAATGATTCGCAAACAATGTTACTGGTCTAGGTAATAATTGGTTCATATTACTGTAGCCGAATATAGCCTACATATCATTGGCTCTGACTACGAAACAAGTGTTGCGTCGAATTGAGGAACAGCACGCATCGTAAAATTCTTTGTTTGTAACACCTGAAACAGTAAATTAAAATATAGATCTGCGATGGTTGAAAGGAAAATATGCGAAGCAACTGCGGCGATGTGTATTTTTTCCTGGGACGGCTACACAGAGGGCAGGAGAAGGCTGACCACGGAACCAGCGACAGTCACTCGGAGCACGGCGGCGAGAGTGCCTGTGACGTGCGGTCCAGACGAGCCGGGCTCGTGGTTGGCGGTCGCGTGGGATGCCGTGACTCACGTCGCGCCGGGGCCTGGAGGCGGGTGGGCGAGAAGGCGAGAGGAACACTCTGCAATCCCGGACGTGCCTACGTGACTCGGCGACTCCTCGTGGCCGTCTCCTGACCTCCCAGCTAGCACCGCGGCTGCCAGTTTACGTATTTTCACGGCAAGTTTAAGAGTACGCGCGCGCCCGAGATTTTGTCTTCTGCGCTCGGGGCACAGTGGCACGGGCGACAATAACACGCACTTCCGTCGTCAGGCTTTCCTCTACAAACTACATCTGTAACAGCGGAACTTCATTACACGCGATGAAATCCGACAGATGTAACTACGACTGTGCGGTTTTACTTTTCTCCTACTACATTGGGAATATTTTTTAATACCATTTTCACCATTTTTTTTTTAACAATATGATGAAAACGGAACCCTAACGGGTTTACATAATTGTTACTTTTTTGCTATCTTAGCTGGCAAAAAGTCACATTCCCGGTATATTTATTTGCTCAGATACGCGTAAAAGCGCAAACAAAGAATATACAGAAAATATGTCCTGACTACTAAATCTTAAGGCGTCTATCCTTTCTGACAATTAAAATTGAAACCCATTCATGCCAAGCGTACACAATATTGTGTATACAACGCACAGGAACATTATTTTAGGGGAGTACTCTACAGTGGGAGGGGGGCTTGCCTAATTATCTTCCCTAGCTGTAACGGATTTGAGAACCGCGCTTCTGTCCTAGATTATGAATGGTTCTTTTCCCGTAGCTGAACACAAAGCCTACAGCCTATTGGCCATGATAACGATACAAGTGCCGCGTTGGCTTAAAGTACAGCACGCATAATGAAATTTGTTATTTACAACACCTGAAACCATAAATTAAATTAGGCATGATAGAGTTAAGGACTGGGCCCTAGCGTAACTCTGGATAAATAACTATTTGAAAAAAATATTTTTTTAAAAGACAAAATGAGCACTATACCTCTAGTTTCTATCAGCAGAGTCTTTCAATTACAGCACTGCCAATTCAAAAGTAAATTGATTTATAAAAAAATTTATTTTAAGAGTTTTGTATAGACACGACGGATTGTAAGTATTGGCATATCTGAGTTGTAGTCAAGTCAACTCAGGTGCATTGTAGACCAATGGCAGCGGTAATTAGGAACAGAGAAACAAACAGAACTGGCGTTACTGTCTAGATGCATGAAGGCGATTTACATCTAACTTGTCCTGAATCCCAGTAAGAATGTACCGGCTTCAAAGTGTATAACCATTTAGTTAACTGAAAGAGTTAATTAACACGGAAATACAAAATACGCAATGACATTATTTTACTGACGTCCTTATAGAGAATCGTGATAGAACATGACAAATGTTGAACATTCACGGATACTTCGTAGATAGAGACCGTCTTACGCACAATGTACTTATATAAAAATGCTTTGTATTGACATTTAATATTTGGTATGCTCTTGAATACGCTATGAATTTACGTTAGAGCCCCGCCAAGTCTTTGGAGAGCGGTTTTTTCCCCTCGTGCAGCGGCTTCTTCTTACTACTCGGCCGAAGAGGCGCGTTGTATCAAAAAGATTCTCTTCTTTCACCGCGGCCTTCGGGCCGCCCTGGAATGCAACCATTCTTTGCGGTCCTGTCAGGGGTAGTTAGGCCCTGCTATTCCCACCCACACACCGGACAATGCCTCCAGATAGAAGAGAGAGGGAGAGAGAGATAAATATAGATAGAGAAGAAATTTGTACGAAACGGACCGCCCACCTTATCATTCACCAGGGATGCCCGTGGGATCGAGACAAAAAAAAAAAAGGAATGCCAATTTTTTTTTACTGCCCCCTCTTCTTTTTTTTTGTGCGTCTCCCGGAATGTTTTTCAATTTATCGGGAGTTGCGTTACAGAAGGGCGGAAAGCCTTCGATCAAATTGACACTTTCTACCTCCGCCAGCCGCCTTAACGCCGTTCAACATCCGAGAAACTTGCGGGGCACCTGAGAAGGCGAAAGTGAAGTGTCTGAGAGATGTCGATAAGAAAACAGAACAGCTAAGTAAACAGAACCACAATTGCGTGTATGTTCCTCTCGAAGTGGGCGTGCCCATTCGCTGCTTGGCTAGGTTGCTGCCTGCGTCTTGCGAAACGTTTTATTATTGGCTGGGCTGCCGGCTGGCAGTATCGGCGGCTATTTAAACTCGGTATTCTTAAGTGTACGGTGATGTGGCGTTATACACTGAAAAGCAAAAAAACTGGTATAGGCGTGCGTATGCAAATAACAGAGGTATGGAACCAATCAGAGTAACGCGATGTGGTCGGCAGCTAGATCGGTTACTGCTGCTACAATGGCAGGTTATCAAGATTTAAGTGAGTTTGAACGTGGTGTTGTAGTCGGCGCACGAGAGATGGGACATAGCATCTCCGAGGTAGCGATAACAATTGGATGTTCGCGTACGACCATTTCACGAGTGTACCGTGAATATCGGGAATCCGGTAAAACATCACATCTTCCACATCGCTGCGGCCGGAAAAAGATCCTGAAAGAACGGGGCAAACGACGACTGACGAGAATCATTAAACGTGACAGACGTGCAACCCTTTCTCAAATTGGCGCAGATTGGATTTGTGGACTGCCCTGCAGGATTCATGGTGTGAATTGCCTCCTGCATACCTTCAGACATTAGTCGAATCCATGCCACGTCGTCTTGCGACACTTCTGCGGGCTGGGGAGGGGGGGGGCTACACGATATTAGGCAGGTGTACCAGTTATTTTGGCTCTTTAGTGTAGTACAACCGCGTGGTCCCAGGTTCAAACCCCGGTGAGCAATTTGTATTATAAGTAAAGGTTGGTTATTTGGACAGGTATGTCTTCGGCTGCGTTATTCGCAAACATCCTATAAATTCTTTACTTACTTAACTAAGAGTTCGGCCTATTATCTTACTTGCAGCAAAGTGCAGTATATTTCCTGGTATTGGCTGTAGTTCTTAAGTTTTATTACAGCGCTTACATAAGGACGTACGGATATTTTTTATAAACACATGTCACACTGCCAAATTTTCTCCTCGAAATTTACGCGACAGTTAAATTAGAAGACGAAATACAGCCATCAAATTTCGCCATCAAAAAAATATGGCCAGATAATTATGCACTTTTTTGAATGAAAATACATCACACAACGTTTTTTTATTTGACACAACTAGTCAGATTTTCACTTACGCGTGATTTTTGAAGAGGAATAATGCTGTTGTATTACCATGCAGCCGTTTTCAAGTGTAATAGCTTCGGAAATATCCGTTTTTTACGTGCACGATTATTATTAGCTGAACTCCTCACACATATTTTTTTTTCAGGGAAGTATGGCGGCGTTCATGACGTTTCAGTAACGCCACAACCTTCCAAGTTTGTTTGAGTAAACTTATTAGAAGCACGTTTGACAGAAAAACTTGACAGTGTGAGAGGTAAAGTCTGTTCAGAATTTACGTCCCGACAGATTCCTTCAGCTCTCTCGGGGTTTCTTCTCCTTTCCTTCGTCTTTCCTTGCCATCCCACAAGAGTTAGTCTCCGGGTGGACAATGTAGGATACAAGATAGTGTCTCAAGCAGAAAATCTCAGTTGCCCTGGAGAAAGGACAGGGGTTGGTTGTTCCTCCAGCCCCCAGGGATATGGCGGGCAGGTATCCCACAGGACAAGACCCGGACAGGTATAGCTGAACTCCCCCTTCCCCTTTTCCCAAACACAGGGGCATTCGGGCGGTATGTGGGGGGATAACTGGAGCCTCTACCCTGTCACTCCGGAGTCGCTTTGCCATACACGACCAGGGTTTAGAATACCGCCGAGGAAACGAGAGCTGTTGTGTAGGGTTGGAATCAGCCCCCCTCAGTAAATCAACCCCCTCCACGGACGGTGACCCACCCCTTAGCGCGACTCGCAACGACCGTTACAGCGACCATCCTCCCTTTGTTCGCCTGGGATAAAGAGCCGAGGCCGTGGTTATAAATGTGCGTCCATTCTACAACTCTCCCAAGGACGAATTTATGTGCTGTGTACAGCGCGCCGCAAAGAAAATTTAACGTACGAAACGGATCACTGGTTTATCGCACCCACCCCTTGCAAGGGAGGGGAGGGGGGCTGAAATATGCCCGCGGTTATATTCCGATCCGGGCAAGTCTGTGGAGACCGGGAGAAGCCGTGGCTCCGCCGCTGGAACTGGAACACGCTGAACTTATCCAAACCAATGAGACCAAAGAAATTGAACCCCGAGAGGGGAAAAAAAAGAAGTGGAGACTTAGTGTAAAATCACTGACGAATATCCATTGAATTACAGAGGACAGCCCTACTCTTAGACACAAGTTCACAGATCATTCGAATGGACGTGGCTGAAAGGTCAAGTTCGTGCGCGCCGTATATACGATTCTATGATTTCGTCTTGATTTAAGTTAGCACAGGCCCAGAAACTTAAATATTAACGTGTAATTACGATACAATCAACAAAAAGAGGTAAAAATTAGTCAAACTTTATCACCTGTTTATCTAAATAAAAACGTTAAAGTTCGTGCGTATGTATGTTGTGTATAAGTGTGTATGTATGTATGTATGTATGTCCTTTATAAAATTCTACACAGTTCCGCGGATCTGGAATTTTGCAGGGATGCACTACAATACTCAACTTAAATTTTATTTAGGCCAAAATGGGCTCACCCTTCTCCCCCCTCCCTCCCAAGTGGGTTCAAAACCCCTAAAACGGGAACTGGGTCGTGTATCTAAATTCTACACTGTTCGGCGGATCGGGACCAAATTTGACAGGGATGCCCTTCAGTTACCAACTTAACATACTGTGTATGCCGAAGTGGGCTATTTTTCCCCATTGTGTCCGAAACCCCTAAAAACGGTTGTTCGTGAATCTACGGACTCCTATTACACGCATTTCATACGAGATGTGAATGATACTTTCGAGACATCGCGCATATTAAGGCAATTTCACACTACCAAAGATCTATTGAATTAAATAACTTGAGTTAAATTTATTAAACTATAAAATCACTTAATTTACCTTTCAATGAATTGCATTCAATAAGCTTTCAAGTCTCCACATAAAAAATTATCACAAACGTTTTGATGAAACCAGTTAAATAAACACCAAAAGTAATTTTTTTAAATTATCTGCTACTCATGCACGACACGATATTAATTGGTTAAACAACAAACCATTTTCTCCGTATTAATACAAATTTTCTTTAAAAAAAAAATATGCGTCCTTATTTTATAACAACTTTGAATATGGGCACACAGCTCTATTATTATGAGCTTACTTACATTAAGATTGTCCGGAAAGCTGTGATCGGCGATTGAAATTTTGGATTCAAGAAAATATAGAACATGTTCTAAATGAAAATCTTGAAGGAAAACGAGACAGTCAAGGACTTGAAAGAGAAAATGGCCGCGATTTTGACGTTAGTATGATGTCATATAACATTCAATGAATTGAATTAAATAAAAATGGAAAATAATTTTAAGAAAAATTAGATCGTATGAAAGGGCCTTCAGAAATAGCATTTCATGGTCCTTCAAACACAGCTATAAATGACCTTTTCGTACTGCTGTGTATCAAAATAAACACATCGTTAACAAGCGGCGTTCGAAGAGACAGCTTGTAACGCGAAATGGTAGGTCTGTAGCAATAAAGTATTTGATGTGCGCCGGCAATGTCCTTGATGTCCTTTGATGTCCTTGCCGCTACCTTGATTCTGTACTTCTAACGCGGAAAAACAGCGCCAGGTAGCTCGGCGCCTTAAGGCCCCCGCCTACCTGGAGCTTTTCTCCGCTTTTGAGGCCGAGAAGCACGGGAATCATAAAGGCGACACCGCCACGCGCATCGAGTGCGCCGTCGCCGCTAAGCGCAAGTCTCTGAACTGACGTGCAATATTCTCGTCGCACTGCGTGCACCTATGGGACTTTCAACGGCGACCCTATTGTTTTATTGGTGGAAACTCTGTAGGGAGGTTCAGTGCTGGACCCTTGGGTAGTTTTGTATGTATCTGGAGCGTATATTTTGAGACACAGCGGTTTGAAAAAGCCGTTTTTAGCAGTCACGGAGTTCACTGAAATGGTGTTTCTAATGCGCGTGACATTTTTTGAAAGTACTTAACAGCCCTTGTCTAAAGTGCGTGTGTTTTCGTAGATCAGCGCATTGGACACACGTTTTAATAGTTTAGCGGGGGGAAAAGTGTATTTCAAGTTCTCTGAAAAGCAATTCTGGCAACAGGTAGGAGGGAGCCTTAATTACAGTATCCGGCGACAGACGCACTCCGACGGCGCCGAAGGGAGACAGACCCCCACGCCAGAGACAACCTCACGTTTACAACCCGACGGAATGGCGCTCTAGGGTTTACCCGCGCGCGACCCCAATAAAAGCCCTCGAGCAAACAACAGACGCGTCTGGGCCGATCCTGAAACTCGCTCTAGCAACACACGCGACATGCGCGAGACGAACCTCCTCTTCAGATCTGGGTCTCTTCGCCAGGCAATGGGATATTCATCGTGTCAAGGTTTCAGGCGTGTACATTTCGGCGCCGACGTGTTACCAGGTCGGGATTGTCGCGTCGCTTCCCTGTCTATATACGTCCAGGATATCCCTCCGCTAAGTGCAAACAAGTTTAAGAAACTTCGCCAAAGGGACAACGCACTGCATTCGTGCGCACTCAAGTGTAATGCCATTTTGCATAAGAATAACTATTTCTTACTAGGCATTACCACACACACCTATTTTCTCTGATTGAATTAATATTAATTATAAATGAAATATTATAAGTTAAAAATAAAATATACTGTGAGTAAAAGTCTAACTGAACCAAAATAAGGTACTCTTTGTGTTAACACAAGTATAAAACGCTTGTGCTACATGACATATTTAGGAAGCACCCAAATACTTAATACATGGGGTTTTTTTTTTTTTCAAAGGTTCTATTTTAAAAAATGTGAACCCGAAACTGTGAGTAGACTATATAAGCTCTCTGGCGCATGTTTCCGCAGGCGTGCCCGTTATTCCGTAGAGTGAGTTTGGTCTTCAAAGCAAGCCGCCGAATCACGAATTGCCATGTCAAAATCATACGAACCAAACGGCGACGGGGGAGTTGTTTTCTCACGAGATCAGTGACTTTAAACGCTCAACGCTTTAACATATTATCACGAGTATACCCGTTCACGTATGACATGTTGCAAAATAGGTGAAATCATGGTCGGTGCTGTACAAGTCCAGAAGCTAGCACCAATGCAGACAGCGCCTTATTCTGGGTAATGCTTGTGGTTGTTGCTGACACGCCAAATAGTTTATAATTGGTTGCTTCTTGTGTCATGAATCTACTGAAACCGTTTCCGTACGTTCCAAAGTGTCAGTTGTTAAAAGAAAATCATAAGTACTGTTAACGGCAAAAATTTCTTCATTTGCAACAGCTGAAACAAAAAATTTATGTGTACCTTGAGAGGTTAAATCCACAGACCTAGATGATATATTTTCGAGATATACTGCTTGGAACTTTTCACCAACACCCAAAACTGCCGCCAGTCGCCGCGCATGCGCGTTGCCAACTCAGTGTCACGCTGGCGTCGTAGTTGTATACATCTCCGATCAAACGAGACCACGTTTAATTCAACCGTTTTATTGGTCACGAAGTTATGGTGTCAGAATTCACCCTGCAGTATGACGTATCACGTCAAAGTACTTTTTGTAGCCTGAATAAATCATAAGTTGTATAAAAACTCCGTCATAGGAGGCTTTGCTATGCATGTCAATGTGAAAAGTTCGAAAGCCTCGCGGTTTTGTGGCATTTTCTCTGGCAAAACCATAAACTAACAGATGGGGTGGAGTGTAGATCGGCTATCGTCTTCTGCGCACGAGCTCAACATAGACCTACACCACGCCAATACAACTATTAAAGTCACATGGTAAAAGTGATGAACGTGTTTGTTTATATCTTAATTTTCAAAAGACAAGCACTTTTATATTAATAAAATGCTGTGCAAATATCTCAAAGCACTTGTTTACATAAACAAAGTTCTAACCTCAAATCCTATCCACTTAGCTTGTAGTCGTGCTGACAGAAAAGCAACTCAGCGTTGGAACTGGACAAAACGGGCAAAACAGCAGTTGAGTTCGTTACTCCGGGGATGGTTACTACGCCAGGTGACACGGACCAGTACGGAGTGAACCCAGCACAGCTGACGTCATCGACCCCTGCACCTGTGCGACCCCGCCCCCTGGAGGGGGACAACGCTTCAGAAGCGCAGTGTCTGGGAAGGAGTGCAGAGCGGATGGCGGCCAAGTGTACCGGAAATTCTTCCGCTGATGGGGGAAAGGGAGGAAGGGAGGGGCGGGACGGTGCAGGTGAGCGGAAGTGACGTTTACCTGGCGCTGTGACCCTCCCCTTCAGAGGTCACGACGGAGGAAGACGTTGGGCGAGAGAGAGTCGTTTCTGTTCCACGCCCCAGTTGTTCGCGTCCCCGACCCCTCCCCCCAACTGCCCCAGTGGTATCATCACACCCGCCCGTGGCCTCGCCAACCCGAGAACTTCTCGCGGGGTCGAAACTTCGCAAAAGGAGGCGGCACGCATGAATAAAAGGGGAACGGGCGAAAACCAGCGCCTGAAATATGGCCGAAGCCAAATCGTAAATTGCGATGTCGGGTGTGAGGAGGGGACGCCATTTTCGGTGGCGTCCCGAGCGAAAATGAAACCCGCCGGTCTTAAAAGACAAACTCCGGCAGGGAAGTTCAACTCTGCCTGCGCGACGTGAAGACGTAGCGCAGGGAAGTTCAACTCTGCCTGCGCGACGTGAAGACGTAGCATCGCCTGTGTACTATCGTCACGTCGGCAGACGACACGCGAATGAAGTAACTAAAACTTTCATCGGCTTTTCAGGTTGGCTAGCAGTATTCTTATAGTAAATTCCGTGTCATTTCCCTGTATTTTCCAGGTACCCTTTTTACATTACTCTGGCGTTAAACATATTTGTATGTTTTGTTTTTTTAAATATATTAAAAACTCTTTTTTGGGCAACAATAACATAGCCTTCATTTATGGNGATGGCAAATTGAAAAAAAGGTGACATGTTAAATACTAGTGTTCTTAGAACCAGAAAAAAGTCACGATACAAAGACAAGAGACAATACAATGAGAACCACTGAAGGTGTTTGACTTATTGTTTTAGTAAAGAAAAAATTTTATTTGTAAAATCTTACACTTACGCCTAAAAACATATTTTCTACCATGCCAATGCTTGCTGCAAATCAATCATAAAAAGTCAGCCAAGAAAATATGTGTAATAATAGTTACAATTAAACATATGACAACAAAATTGTCCCCCAGGCCCATAAATCTTTTTTTGAAGGCAGAAGAAACTTAGTTAACAGTATAATTCACGAGATGGCATGTAGTAGAAGTGCTAGAATCCAATATTTATTATCTTATTAAATACACTTAAAACTATTTTATCTAAATTCCCTGACCCCACACAAACTTCCCTGACTTTTCGGAAATGTAAATTTCCCTGACTTTTCAGAAATGTAAAATTACCTGGCTTTTCGAGGTTCTCCCTGTTTTTCCTGATGCTAGCTACCCTGAAAAGGGGCGACCAGCCTCTTTGCTTTTTTTCTGTCCCCAATTTTTTTTTCAGGGATGCATAGGGCCCTATCGACCCTCCCCTTAAATACACCCTTGTCCCTATGAATGGAAGGTAGTATTCTTGAATACATTTTGTTCCGATGATTATGTTTTGGATTGTTAGAACCACATGCTCATTGGTTTATTTACTAGACACATATGGCTTTATACTTTCCGGTATATTTTCAAATATTATTATTTTACTTTTTAGTTTAATTTTCAAATACACATACAATTTACACGTTTCTGAATAGTTCTATGAGCTAATATACATTTCCCTTTGTGGCACAAGGATTTTTTTTGAGGATTGAAACATTTTCGTTTCTATAAATATTTATTCAGCTATAAATTACATGATCGCAGCAAAACACTTTTCCTTCAGCTTCCCTCCATGCGTGCATTTGTATTTTTGTTTGAGTTATATAACACGACCTACGTGAAAATATTATTTCAAAGAGAAAAAACATTTTTTTTCTCCATAGAAAAAACAATTTTGAATTATCAATGTTTTTTTTAATCAACGTAAATTTTTTTTTCAGTCTCAAATATTATACAAAGTACAATAATAGTATTCTCTTTTTTTTTTTTTTTCACTCACCATAACAAACTTACAAATTATTTGGTTTCAAAACAACAAGAAGTTATTTTACAATTCCCCATTACTTATTCGGTTCTTTCCTTAACAGTCCATCTAATATGTCTTTAAAAATTTGTCTGAAAACATCTTTCACACACGTTATTAGTACTGGCGAGTCAGTTGTGATTGTGATAGGACCTCTGCTAGTCACGACATCCGCTGATGATGGGGAAACACAACTGCGCTAACTCTTCCCCGAGTTCTGGCATGGATGGAAGTGTTGGTTGAGGCGCAGGTTTCATCTTGAGAGAGGTCACAGGTTCGGTCACGCTTACAGTCTTTCGTTTGCTGCTGCTGGATAGTTTTTGAACTGGTGCATTCACAGTAGCTGGTGACAGGTCTCAAGATGAAATGTCGATCATGACTGACGACTGGCTCGCCGATGGAATGAACTTGGTCCCCACACAGTCTGGAGCATGCAAAGGTTTATCATTTTGATTTTTGACAAATGCAAAAACTTCTTCAGGAGAACTCAGCAGCTTGGTTTCTGGACGCATGTACAACACGTAACACTGCCCACGGCACGTGCAGTCAACAATCTGCTGGCATGGCTCGAAAAATGACGGCTCGTGAGCATAAAGCGTATGATACAGCCCGTCACATTCCTCTGTAAATGCTCTCAGTTGGCTTCCTTTCCAGTAAGAATGTGTTACTCTGCTTAAACCAGGTTCCATGCTGACGTAATAGTTAGCAGGGTGGAATGTTGCCATCTTGCTTAGCCGATGGTCGACAAAGAACTGGATGCAGGAAAGCCTTGTTTCATGATGTGAGAAGTATGTCATCATAGGCGTTATTTATAAATCTCGGCAAGTAATAGTAATAGCAGAATTCTAGAAATGAGGTTACAGAACGCTTCGGCGCATTTGCCTCTGCTTCTGCATATAATTTGACTCTCCACCGTCACACTGTCAGAATCACTGCTGCTGGGTTCCATACCTCAGGGTTCTGGGTTCATGGCTGTGTTCAGTAACCAGGTTAAATTGATATTGCCAGGTAGACTTCACACGTTAGCGGCGAGCACATGGTCGTCCAAGTTACTTTTACATTATCTAAAATTGTTGTATGCCGCTCACCCGTGCAAAATTCAGTCCATCTTGTAATGATGTCACCGCCGGGCCGACGAAGTTCATATGCGATTTTCTGCGAACCCCAACCTGTCTAAGCTGCTCTTCACTTGCTTGCGACAACAGACGGCTTGTAGTAGTGGGAAGTTAGCAGTCAGAGCGTAGATAATATACTGAACAAGCAATGAAACTGCATGGTACTGGACTAAGAGACATGCAATCTTCTTCGGCATTGCAGCTTACCCAGTGTTCGAGTCAATTGCATGCCATAACTTGTTCTGGTAAGTCTACTGGCTTAAAATGAACTATATGATAACCGATGGTCACATCCTCATACCTGTCAACATCCAGTAGATTAAAATTCACGTACATCATTTTGACTGCTGTGTAGGAAGGCCGAAGTTCAACTGAAGTATGATATTCCTGACTGAGGCATTATCATGTACGAATATTAGAGCATGCGAACATTTACACTGGGTTTCATACCAGGGTACGTTGCCACCATCTGGTTAAGAACTTGCAGGTCAGTTTATTCAATAAACTGCACATAGCATTTCGGTAAATGTACTCTGAATTCACTGGTTTTTTTTAAAACACTCCCGTAATGCTCTTCGCCATCATATCAATCAGCTTCTTGTACTATGCAACATTATTCAATTTTTGTTTTTATAAGCTCGAACATGACTAACATTCTGTACATGCAGGGAAGCTGTAGTTGAAACAAAGTATACATGTTTTTCTGTCCTTCCCCCCTGCTGCCGAAGAAGTATCACACTCTTCACGAAAAGTCTAACATGTGTGCATTTTTTCCATTGCCGATAGACTTCATACCATCGTAAGTTGCATTCACCAGGGTCTAATTAAGATCTTCCATGTCCCTCTGCAGAATAAGTTGAACATATCGCTTTGGCAAATGTACTCTAAAGTCATTGTTTAATACACGTGTAATGCTTTTCCTGTAGAACGCATCAGTCTATTAATTTTTGAATCACTGTCCAACGCACAAGTATGATGCGTTGGTTTCCCCTTGGCATTTTCTTCCACATTGTTAATGTTTTGTTTACGTGTGATGTAAGGATACGTACTAATCTTCATGATTCGGACTACGTTTCTACGCCTGTTTACTATTGACTCGAGATTCTCAATGAGGTATAAATTTGCAGTGGGCGAATTGCAGACGTTATAAACACGTACAAGTGTTTCAAGTCTAACTTGTCCTAAAATTAGTTCACAAAATGTTTAGGCCTCTTGACTACAGTATAGCTGAGGAAGGATGTTGGTGGCTTAGTCGTGCGTGCAAGTCTCCAGCCGGGGAGGCGCGGCGGCTCTAAGGAGGGCAATGGGGCGCGCCGCGTGAATGGCGGGAACTTGACCCGGCCGGGAAGGAGGCCAGCATCACCGCTGCACCAGCCACAGCAGGCGCACCGAGCAGTTGTAACGGCGACCGTGCCCGCGGGGCCCCTTCCCCCCAAAAACAGGTGGAATACGATTCCGGCCCTCCGCTCACGTAACTTCTGGCACACGGCTTCCCGTCTGCAGCCTCCTTCGGCGTGACTGTAACCAGATAGTATGTTCGCAGTATCTTCATAATTTTTTAATCAAACCTTTAAAAAAATCAGCCCATTTATGAAGTGTTTGGTTGTTTCCGAAATATGCAATATATCACCAGCGTTTTACATATATTCTATCTATAAATTTTAACAATTCACAAAAAATTAATATAAATGAAAACAGAGAGAAAATAGTCACGTTGGTAATGCTTAGTAAGAGATAGTTCTTATGCAAAATATCACACTGAACGCGGACGAATACGGTGCGTTGTCTTCCTGGTGTAATTTTAGACTCGGTTAAGGTGTGTTTGCATGAGGCGGAGTAATATCCTGGAAGTAGAATTTTTGCAGGCCTTCAGAAAAGTTTGAAATAATCGTGAATGGAGTATACACGTGGAGAGTTATAGCTGTTCGGGTGTCTATCTTTTGTATGTCATTTTACAGTTTTGCGGCATATCAATCTGAATTTCATAAAAATACCAAATGAATAAAAAAATAACTTTCAGAAACTTTTTTTAAAGCACAATGAATGAATTGTAATATTTAAAAAAATTATGTACCAAACAAATTTTGGCATGTAATTTACACAGTGTTTGATTTCCAAAATAAATTAACAATAAAGATTGAAATAGATAATTGGAACACAAGAAATTCAAAACATGCGATAATACGCCAACATAACACAATACACACACAGTAAGTACATATTTTTTAATTGTGTCACAACATCGTTGGCCCAAAACTTATTGATTTTGGTAGTGTAAGTATATACAGAATGTATCTAAACTATTGTAAAAAAACTTCCGGGGGTGGTTTCTGGGATCAAAACATGCAAAAATGTTCCAATGAACGTATGTACCACAATGCGTTGTTATTGAGTTACGGGACTTACACCGGCCATCTGTGTATTTGAAACTAATTTCGCCCCAGACGTACAATTTCAAAAACTACGTCAAATCTTGTGTCGTAATGTGTTCGTGGTACATTCGTCTCCAAACCAAACGTAACAACACAGTAAGTGACGGTAGTGATACATGTTACCACAATGTGAAACGCCTGTAACTCAATAACAACGCTCGTAGGACATATGTTCACATGACCATTTTTGCTTGTTTTGATCCCAGGAATCACCTAATGAAGTTTATTACAATAATTTAGATACACCCAATATACATATTCGACCATTTTTCTCTAACATCTGTTGTTTAGCTGTTGAAAACTTCTAGAACAAACGAACACTTTCGGTTCTCCACACTAGCAAATGTTGAGCGATAGCTTTCTCTCCCGTGCCAAAAGATGTCTTAACAGCTATTGGTGTTCGAGCCGAAGTACCGCTGTCTTACAGACCTAGTTTGTCGGCCAACGCCTGAAGAAAGTAAACAACACCCACGTCGCAGAATCTGAGGCCACGTTCCGAATGTAACGGAAGAAACTTTCTCGATTTGCTGCGAGAGTGCATTTCCGTGCTTCGCTCGTACTCTCGTTCACTCTCTCTCTCTCTCTCTCTCTCTCTCTCTCTCTGCCAGTCAAACAAAACACGCGGAAACATTAGAACATGTACGCTAACAACTGTGGCGCTGGTTTCTTAACTAGAAACAAATGCACAAATGTTAAAACAATATTATTAAAATTTTCGAGCAAGCACTGCAAACGTTTAACGGTTTAAAAGTAGAATACACGCACAGCTAAATTATTCAGTGTGTTGTACTTGAACACCATTAATTTCTGACACATCATATGTGTTGCGCACACCAAAACAGCAGCAAAATTCAACCAGAACGTTCGCTAAGAACTGCCTTCATAACAATACTTTGCCACACGCTCAGAGACAAGCCATAATAAAACGTGTTCCGTAGTAGAGAAAGGATTCAGTGCTCGAAAATTCCCTGAGTAATGAGCAAAGACGTAAATCAGCTTAAATTAGACACTGATATGCCTACATTATACGGACCATGGGATGTAATGGAAACCGAACAGCTTGAATCAAGGCACTATGCTCGGAAATGTTAAAGCCATGCCTGAGGGTGCAACTTAACCATCCTCTGCACTGCCTTCTCGTCAAGTGATTGCGAAGTAATAGCGTGCATGACCACAGGCAACCTGTCATGTGCATAACGTTCGTCCATGTTGTTTTTGAAGTTTAACGGCAATGGCGGGGTGAAACTGAATTCGAATTTTTATTGTATGTCAATTGCCTACCTAACTAAATTCAGGACATTCTTCCAGTTTACAAGACAGTTGTGCATTAACTGTTTTATGTTGCCTAATCTCGCCAGTGACTTTGTCGTTTAACTGTTCACGCTTCAACTTGTATCCCACTCGCGGAAACAGCACAATGGAAAACAACATCCGCTGGTAGGAAAATTGCGTTTGCAATGCGTCACTCCCGCACATGCCGACATCCGACTCGCTTAGCAAGGCAGCCACGAGGGTACCGCCATGCGTCATGCATTCCTTGTTAGAGAAAAGTAGAAATATACGCGAGTCACGCTATACCAATGTTGAAATAATGCGGCGAGCTTTCGCTAAACGCGTTTCGACAGTTTTCCGCGCGAGGATATCATCACAGCGTTGCGCAGGTGTTTCGGTGCTTGTGATCTTCGTAGCGAGGGACACCTGTTTCTCGCGAAAGGATTTCTAGTCAAGTTGCGTTGCAAATATCAGAACCATTTTCGTGATTGGATCATTTGAATTGATACGCCTCTTGTCTATCTGCCCGCTAATCACGTACGGTCAGCATCGGAGAAACTTAATTCTGATTGGCTCACTCATGTGACAGACTTTCCTTAACACAAAGATAAGCGGCCAATAGTAAGATTAAGACTGCGTGTGTGCACATAGAATATTGAAGTCTAGCCTCCGCTTAAATCTTTTCGCGAAAGACAGATGGCCCTATTTATAACATGTCGCAAGGAAGCCGAACTGTCGATTGTTCCCGAATCTGTAATCAGGAGATGGCGCCGTCTCTCGTTGACGTGCATAAAAGTGTAACATGAAAGAGATACACCGACCAAGTACACGCCTAGTTCTGAAGTAAATGCCATATTCAGAGTCACCCGTAAGGACAGGAAAACTATCAGATTTAGGCTACCCGACTTTCAGGCAGCGTTTTATTCCAATATTTTTTTTTTTACTGAAGGTAGACTTATTTTTGCATATTACAAATGCTAAGGTAAATGTTTCTTTCTTAAATAGTGACAAGTGATGGTTAATGTTTTCTGACCAGACATGTTTCATTACATTAGTACAAGCCACTTAGCAAAATCTTTAAAAACATTTACCACGAGGTACTTTACAATTAAAAGAAATATAGTGATGAGGAAGCTACATATTTTTGATAATGCAGTATAATACCTATATTTTCTCCCTCGCAGTCAACGTTGACTTGGTAATGCGATTGGTAAGGTAATGGTCTAGAAATGGGGTAGTGTGCGATCGAATCCTGGGCACTGCGGTTTAATACATACTTTTCAAAATTTCGTTAAATTTCACGATATAAACAACTGCCATCGGAAATATAATTACTCCTCGTAATGATTTAGATAAATAAAATAAAAACAATATTTAATTCACTGCACGCAGTTGGCTGCCACTTATTCAATCAGTGAAATTGTTTCACCGAAATAACCAGTGGCTTTCCACCGATTCTAAGAGAAGTCATTTTCACTGATTCGAGTAGTTAAATTTTACTGCGAATCGGTGGTTTTCCACTGATTCGAATTTAGAGGACTTTCTATGTAATATAACAGCAACAGTGTAAGTCACGTCACAGAGTACGTAAGAATACAGAGGCGAAACAACTGCTAATAACACAAACTCCAAGAGCACACGCCAGCAAAATGGCGTCACTGGCAAGCGAAATGTTGGAACGCCGTTTGCCAATCAGTGCCTGGTATGCTACTCGCCAGACGGCAGCCCAGCCAATATGGAACATTTCGCAGCATGCAGTAACCAATCAGACACAAGGGCTGTTTTCCAGAGCCTCGCGCAATCAATCAGAGAATGAGTACGCCCACATCAAAAGAACCTCCACGCCATTTCGTCTCTGTGTACTCTATGTATTGTTAGCGCCACAACTGCTGGCGGGTAAGTTTACGTGGAGCGGGGTTTGACTGGCGAGGGGAGAAGTAGCTGCGCGCGCAGCATACCGTAGCTTGAAGCCGTGCTATAGTCCATTCACGGTTACTTCCAACTTTTCTAAAGCCATGCTAAAGTTATACTTCCACGATATTCATCCGCCTCATATAAACATATGTTTAATCGAGTATAGAAAATTACACCAAAGGGACAATGCCCCTTATTCGTGCGAACTCAGTGTAATAATATTTAGCATAAGAACTATTTCTTAGTAGGCATTACCAAAACACTTATGTTCTCACTGTTTTTATCAATATTAATTATAAATTAATTATTATGATTTGTAAATAAAGTATAAGTAAAAGTTCAATTTAATTAAAAATAATGTATTTTTATGTAAACAGAATTATAAAACGCTTGTGATACCTGAAATGCTTAGGGAATAACCAAGTACGTCTTACGTGGGGTGATTTTGCAAATGTTTAATTCAAAAAGTGAAGAATCCGCGGATAGACTATAAAAACATTAATCACCGTATAATCAGATGCGCGTTTGCCGATGCGCGGCGGATATTTTTGGAACAGTTAGTAAGTTAGTTCACAGCCGGGCTGTCACTAATATCAGCTGCCGCCAGCCGGGCCGTGCCGGAGGACAAACCGCAGGCATTTGGGGAGGCGAGCCGCCAGCACTTGCGATTACAGTACTCCGTGGTCACGATTTACGTCGGAGCTGCTGTGACGTCGCGTCTCCTGTTCCTCTTACCAGTCGCAGCGGTCAGGAGGCGTGACCGGGACGAACCCGGTACGCAGCACCACCCCGCGCCCAACCCGGGAACTAGGTCACGCCCACCTGCCCGCGAAAGGAAGCTGGGAGAGAGAATCTGTGTCACGAGACGAGAAGATCCGAGGAGCGGTTGTGGATCTCTTCAGGACGTCTCCCTGAGTGCCTGCCTTCCACACGTGGGCGCCGTAAGCAGCCTGTGTGTGGTTTGCAAGGCGTGCCCGGTATTTGCTTACAACTGTACAATAGCACTATTGCCGTAGATCCTACCACTTCACGTAATAAGACAGCATCACGATAGACACACTCGAGCAGACGTCACTAATCTTGTTTATTGACTGCCGCCACAGGAATAACTTATTCTCCTGTTACACCCGGCCAAACGAAAAGAAGATACCACAATGCTCGAAGTTTATTTACTACTGGTTGAGAGTCCTGCAGCGAGTGACGGGTGTAATCATGTCCAATGGCATACGTGAAACAAACATGTACTTGTATGTTGTCTACCTTGGTGCCGATTTATAGCGCGATATTATACGTGTGTCTAAGTAAAAACCAACAGCTGGAGTCCAGTAAAACTACTGGTGTCCAGTAACATGTAGGCTAGACCACAGGGAAAGCCAATACAAAGAGCCGAAATGGCGTGACTAGGGTTGCCACCCGTACTTTATAATAAAGTATTGTACTCTATTTCGGTTAAACGTACTTTATACTTTATGAGGACAATAAAGTACGTGAAAATACTTTATTTTACCTATTTCGACGTTTGAAGGTTTTATTTAATTGTTTACGAAAAAAAATAAAAAGGTAAAGCGAATATTGCGTGGAACAGAACGCATCGCGTCGATAAAATTAAATGCAAAGCAGCACTGTCGCTTTTGAACGTAACCTAAAATGTCAATGGCAAATACCATTATCATGTCAACTTGTCCACTTGTGTGTGTAACTTGTGTTGCTGTTGGTTTTGGAAAATTTCGAAGTTCAAATTATTGTTTTCCGTTTTTGCTTGGTGTGTAGTGTTGTACGTATAAATTGCGTGTGATAATTCTTCAGTTATGGATGCAGATAACTGTATATCTCTAAGTACACCTAAAAAACGATTACTGGAATCGGATCATACAAAGCAAACAAAACGAAGGCAAAAGTACAAAAGCCTGTGGGAAAAATGAATTATTTATATATTTGAATATGATAATAGATTGTAAAGACGCCGTGAAAACGTTCTTTGAAAATAAATATTTGTTAGATGTTGCCAGAAGCAACAAAAAATATATATGGAAAAAAAATAGTAGGTTTAATAAATAATACTCTATTTTAAGATGATGTACTTTTTTTTTACCTTAGAAAGTAAATGTACTCTATTTGCTTGAAAAAAAGGTGGCAACCCTAGGCGTGACGGTTCCTTTGATGTGGGCGTACCCACTCTCTAGTTTCACGAGTTGGTGCGTACTGCGGAAGGTTCCCCATTGGCTGGGTTGTCGGCGGGTAAGTAGGAGACCAGGCGCTGATTGGCCAACAACGTTCCGACATGCTGCTGGCTACTGACGCAATTTTGCTTGAGTAAGCGACCATTTAAAAATAATATCTTCGTTGCGACGCCTAAAATTACATTTGTACATACGCCTTTAAGAGTTACGTGGTTGAATTTTATTACGTGTGTGACACCTCAGAAGTTATGATCACCCTAACGGGTTCACAGTGATTTATATTTTCAGGTGTTTCTGCAAACTAGTATCTTGGCACGCCTGCAGATGTGGTCGGCCACCAATAAACTGTGTGCTTGGTGCTCAGTGCTTATTGGCGTCCACCCTTTCCCAGAACTGAGTTTTAGCGACGTCCACAAATCACACAACCTGCTGCTTTGGGCACTTGATTCCTGGGCTTGTGCAACGCCGGCCATAAATATCTTGCGGGTCAAACACTATATCAGCAAAGAATCCGACAGAGAGAGAGAGAGAGAGAGAGAGAGAGAGAGGAGATCTGGACATAAATTCATAAATTAAATGTGCAGCATTAACCAATACAGTAAGCTCCCCCCCCCCCCCCCCCCCCCNACTTTACCAACGTAGGCCACTAACGATGGACGCACTGTTCTCCGCGCCATGCGCTGTCTGCTCAGGTTCGCTGAATTGGAGTGGAGAGATTTGGGCGGCTCTTAACATCGAGGTCTTGAGAGCCGATGAGGGTGGAGCAAAGTGAAGTATGGAGCTACGCCAGAATGCAAGGACGGGGGGAACGGTAGATTCCCGAGAAAACCCGCCGACCAGCGGCAACGTCCGACACGATTTCCACGTGCGAAAATCTGGCAGCGACCCCGCCGGGAATCGAACCCGGTTCGCCTACGCAGAAGGCATGTAGTCTAACCACTACACCATCGCTGCCCCTCGCTGAAGTGGACACGACACGTCTACCGGGTTTTAAAGTTACGAAGTATTCTCGGAGCTGTTCTTAACCACATAGAAAGCAACTTCATGGCCATGGTCGATAAGCTGTTATACTCTGACAGCGTGGTCCTGGTTCAGAAGCCCACCGGCATAAATCGGTTGCGTGAAGAAAACAGTTATATACAATCTCAGTTATAGTCTTTGAAAAATCACCCCATGTAAGACGTGATGCTTGCTTCCTAAATGCCATGTATTACAAGCGTTTTACACTTGCGTTAACATAAAAAGTACCTTATTTTTAATTGATTTAAACTTTTACGTATATTTTATCTATAAATTATATTTCATTTATAAATAATATGGATGAAAACAGAGAGAAAAAATGTGTATGTGTAATGCCTAGTATGAAATAGTTCTTGTGCAAAACATTATTTAACTGAGTGCGTAAGAACGCGTTGTGTTATCTATTTGGTGTAATTTTCTAGACTTGGTTAAGCTTTGTTCACATGAGGTACAGGAATAGTCTGGAAGTAGAACTTTAGCACGGCTTCATAAAAGTTGGACATAACCGTGAATGGGCTATATACAATATTATTCTGATCGGGTGCGTGGGTCGTGATGTGCCCACGAGATCTGTCACGGGGGGAAAAAAAATACAAATAAACAACGTACAGAAAAAATGAACATAACATGGATTGCAAAATTATAACGGTCCCCAAAGCACGTCGGTTGACTACAAAAACGAAACAGCGTGACGGTTCCTTTGATGTGAACCTACCAATTTGTTCATTGGCCACGCGAGGCACTTGGAACGATCCGTGTGTCTGATTGGCTACCGCGTGCTGGGGAAGACTCCGTGTTCGTCGGGCTGTCGTCTGTCAAGTTAGTCTTGACCAACGACGACCCGCCATATTGCTGGCAAGTCAGGGCACTTCACTAGCACGAGAGAGAAAGTTTTCGCGATGCACGCCACATTTCCGTTTCTGTGTTCTAAAATATTTCTGTGACATGGAAGATGGCCAACAGAAGTAGCTTCAGCTACGTCATGGTAAGAGCGTTCATAAACTGAGTGACGGTAGAGACAGTAACTTATTTACTTATTTAGGTAATTACCTGATACCACTGTGAAGCTGCGCTTACCATCTTGGAAGTTGAGGATGAATCGCGACGATGTCCAGACATGTTTTACTTGGCACTAAATATGTGTAACCATGTGAAACTTTTCCAAACATACTTCTGGTGCAGAATTTCTCTGCTGGTATTACTCATAATTTCGTGTATTTCACCTTAAACTCTGCAAGGGCCACTTGCTGGAGACAAGGTTCAATAAAATCTTTGTTTTCGTAGGAGCCGCGGTGGTATAGTGGTTAGAATACTCCTATCCCACCTAGGCGAACCGGGTTCGATTCCCGACGGGGTTGCTCCTCGGATTTTCGCATGTGGGAATCGTGTCGGACGATGCCACTGGTCGGGGGTTTTCTCGGGGATCTCCCATTTCCCCGGGCCTTTCATTTCGGCATTACTCCATAATCACCTCGCTTCAACCTCGTCGGCTTTCAAGACCTCGGCGTTAAGGGGGATCAGGCCCCGACATCTTGAATTTATTTATTTTTTGCCGTAACTTACATTTAAGTTGGGTTATTTTTCACACGACACAGCATAAACAATTTATTCTCAAGCTTTATCAAGATGTTACATTTTCACTATATTTATTAATTTCTAACTATTAACAGTTGGGAAGAAATTTAAAAAATTTCCCTGCGGGCGACAACAGCACTTAAACTAAGCACTAAAATCCAGCAATGGAAATTTTAAGAAATGTACAAAGGAATGAATGAATACCCTGTGTCGTGTAGCTCCGTAAAATTCAATACAAAATCTATAATGCAGGTTTTGCGAACGTTGTAAAGATCCAAGATGGAAGGGACTAATACACCCTAAGAGTCAGCAATATCTCCACTCCACTCCGCTTTGCTTTAGAATCAAGGGAGAGAATGGCTGCGAACCAAACAGAGAAGCTCCTCTGAACACGCCGTCACAGCAGCTGCAGCAGCTCCGGTTTGTGACGTCACAGAGGGGGCACGAGCACCGCGCGTGGGGCGACTGTACTTCTTTGTGCCCCGAGAGGAGAGAAGGGGGCAAAGCCCCGAGACCCCGAGGTGGGGCAGGCGTGGCGGGTAGGGTGAGAAGGTTGAAGGGGAAGGGGGGATGGAACAGTCGACAGTCGAGCTTTACAATGCAAATGGCGGGCGTTAGGTTGCACGCTCCCCCCTCCCAATCCAAACAACTCAGAAACAGGCGACGGCACCTTCTCCTTCGGCGCCGAACCTGCAATCACGCCGCGTTTTACAAACACGATCGTTCCTCTCCTTCCCTCCTGATTTTTAATTCATCGCACACGCCTTTCTTTGTGCTGTGAGCTTTTCTGTTGGCCCCTCGCTGCCCCGCCTCGCCCTCATCAGTTCCCTGCCATGCGGGTCTATTATAGCCCTCGCAAGGCGACGTCTCGGTGCTGAAAAATATATACCTCGTCGCACAGACGGTCCCTACACTCCAACAGTTGTTTGTATTACTGATTACCGTGCCTGGCTCGCGTTCACGAGTCGCCGGGTCGATGCCGACTGGCTCAACAATCGCCGTTTCAAACAAATGCCATTGCAGCGCCTTCAGATGTACGTCAATTCCACACCCGTCAAATCAGTCCTTGTTAGTCTCAGACCATGTTCATATTTGTACTTTTTGTTTATTAAAAGTGATCCACTTCAGTATTAAAAAGGACGTATTTAGTGGTTCAGTATTAAACAGTATTTATCACATATGACCATATCCGTTTAACCTACAAAATAAGCCTTTATTTACATGTATAATGAACTGAGTTAGACTAATCAACCTCTTGGTAAATAGCAAGGGCCAGAACTGGGATTCAAACCTAGATTCTCCTGGTGAGAGCCATTGCTACTCACTACACCACAGAAGAGCGCAAAATTGTGTGTAGGCATGTAGTATTTTTATTTTATTAATACATAATGCCTTTACTTATTTTCATATTTAATTTGTATTTATATTATATATAATATAAGGCATTTGTAGTATGTATTCTACGCAACAATACAAAACAATTGTTATAAATATTAGTTATAATTCATATACCACAATACTACACAATTACTTACGATGACAATCCTAAGCCTAGAGATGAGTGAGAGGAATCAAATCATTTATCCGACCACCCGTGGCGCAGTCGGTTGGTGCGCCGCCGGTCTGGGGTGCAGGAGGTTCTGGGTTAGAATCCCATGTAAGGCGAAACATCGGGGGACGTTAATAAGCCCTATACAATATAATAATTTAATACAAGAAAACAAACCATTATAAATTATTTTCATCACAATATGCAATAAATTTAAAACGACCAACATAGCAAAGAAAATATTTGGTGGCCGGGTGCAGATTTGCCGATGGCCGGGATTTTCGCGTCACAAGATTGTGTCGCAGCAGCATGTGGCAGACGTGCAGCCGCGGTATGTCTGGCCTGCAATCCGCGCTTCAACCCC
>NQII01001712.1:262804-279951 GCA_002778355.1 Clitarchus hookeri | reverse complement strand
GCGGGAAGAATCCGAGAAAACGGCAGCCGGCCATCGCCAAACGAAGAGTGCTGAGTGGAGCCGGGAGGAGGGGTTCCGAGAGCAGGCGTCGGGACGCCCCACCAAGCACTGGAGCAGTTCCAAGCCGCCAGCCGAGGGAAGACAGCGCAGCAGTGTCAGATAAGTAGTTCTACACCAAGTATGAAGAATCTCNTCCCCCCCCCCCCTTCGACGCCAATCGCGGCGTCAAACCATACGTAGCCTACATAGAAAAAGGGGAGGGGAGTTTGTCTCGTGAGTTCATGTACCAGTTAACCTGTTCAAGTAACAATAAAACTCGAGTATGTGAACTCGCAAATTAAGTGTAATTTATTAGTAACTTGGACCTAGAGACAACAGTGTCGACGTATTCCTACGCCCTATCACTGAGGGCTAGCATCAAGTACTGGCGCCTCACGCCGCAGAGCAGATTCAATACCTACTTCCAAACTTCAGCNGCCGCAGAGCAGATTCTATACCTACTTCCAAACTTCAGCATTTGGCAGGTATCAACATTAGCACTTGTGAAAGCCCAGCTTAAGATATAATTTTCTCCAGTTTTGTATCCCTCCGCCATATGTAACAATAAAAAAAATTAAATAAGCAAACAGTTTTTCTTATTTAATTTTTTATATTGGCTTGTTATTTGGTGATTATAAGTATATGTGTCGCGCATTAGTAGCCCATGACATTAGTTAACGTTGTAAATTCTTCCATTAGTGCAACTTGGTTAGTATTTGTTATTACGGCTTCAGTAAAAAAGTAAAATTTTGTATTTGACATAAAATTATTTGAAAAAATATATTACGTTTTTTTTTATTCGAGAAAAATGTCATCACATGCCGTATATACAAGCTGAAAAATGTTTGGTACAAATATAGAATTATTATTTTTTTTTTGGTATGGAACCAATTTAACTGTGCTCCGGAAAATTTGTATTTGACGACGGCCTTGAAGCCCTCACACGACAATCCCAGAGCGAGGAAGGGATCGCGTGTGCTGTTACGAGCTCAGTCCTCTTGTTTGTCAAAGGGCGCATCGGTGAACCGGAACACGGGGGGTTCAGAAGGGCTTTGCGGGCTCAGGTCTGGGAATACTGTAGAAGGGGGTGAAACGGAGAGAGGGATCCGGTTACAGACAGCGTCCCTGCGGACCCGGCATCCCAGAACTTTGCACGGGCATCAATCTCTCGCCTCGGCCGGCACGGATCGCGCCCCATGGCGCCGGAAATGCGGGGGTTGGAGGAGGAGGAGGAGGAGGGTAGGTACTGCGGGCATCCGAAGGCTTGGATCGACGGCGCACGTACAACGCCAAGGCGGGAGTTTCGCTCCCGCATCGCAGTGATCTCGCCAACAGATTAACAGAGCTTACCATTAGCCAGAGGCACAGCAAGAAGAGGGGTTGCAATACCCCCCCCCCCCCNCAACGCAACTCCTTTTTCACCATGTGTTGTCAACATGAGACGCCACTGCTATCCATTATGGGGCCTTCCCACCTGGAGCTATTTTCTGCGTTTTGAGGTCGACAAATGCGAGAACGGTAAGGGCGACTCTGCCACGCGCATCAAGTGCACCATCGCCGGTAAGCGCAGGGCTCTGGACTGGCGTGCAGTACTCTCGTCGCACTGCGTGTACCTATGAGACTTTCAGCCGTGAACCTATTATTTTATTGTTGGGAAGTCTGTGGCAAGGTTCAATGCAGGGCTCTTGAGGCCTTTTGTGTGAATCTGAGGAGTACGTTTTGAGATACAGCGCTTTGAAAGAGCCGTTTTAAATTATGTTGGAGTGCTCGGAAATGGTGTTTCAATGTGCGTGGCGACTTAAATGCACTCAGTAGACTTCGTCTGATGCATGTGTTCTTTTCGCAGATCAGCATATTAAACGCACGTTTAATAGCTTCGTAGAAAAACGTGTATTCCAAACACTTTGCAACGCAGTTCAAGCACCTGGTAGACGGGAGCCTTATCGTTGTGCTATATCCACTTCTCGACATTGTTTCCACACACGTTAACTACGCTGATATCGATGCGGTATTGTTTACATAAACTGTCGAAATTAGATTATTATATACCGCAAATATCGCTTATATTAATGTCACAAGTATCGAGATATATCGCACACTCCTTCGCCGTAAATTTCGCTCAAAAAAACACGACGCGCAAACAAAACCGATAACAAAATGTTGATACCAGAAATAAAAACATTGAATAAAGAATATCTATAGTAACAAATACAGTAACTACACTGGTACATCGCAGATGAGTGGTTAGTTGGCTAAACACCGGCGCACGGCGCGAGTGGTTTCCGGTTCGAGTCCAAGATAAGGGAAGGTTGTAAATTTGTGCACATATATACAACTGTTAAACGTAAAGTAAGGGGGGATGGGGGAGAATGGTAAGTCACGAATTTCAAAACTTTTGATTTCTGTTCATATCTCGCTCCAAAATAAAATATTTTAACTTAATTTAAATATCCTTTTATACACGGTAAAACACATGCATAGCAAAGATTTTTTTTCTTCGTAATATCCTTTATTTAAATTCTGAAGGACAGAAAACTTAACTAACGAACTTACTGATAAGTTCCGTGAATCCATGCGAAGTTCTGTGAAATTTACTTGAAGTCCGTAATTGAAAAAGCAACTTATTCGTAATAGAAATTATTTTAGCAGCACTGTTCCGTTAAACGATGGATATTTTTTAAATTTAATTTTGAAGAAACATGCAAGAAGTGAAGTGAAGAGATTTGAGCGGCTCTTAATGAGGTCTTGAGAGCCGATGAGGGTGATTGAGGTGAGTATGAAGCGGCGCCGGAATGTAGGAGTGGAGGAAACGGTAGAATTAAACCAACTGAAAGAAAATGTGGACATTCTGGTTATAGACACACACGAGAAAATTACAAACGACAAGTGATAAAACTCGTATTTATATTAAAGTTAACTTGTATAAAGGTTGCATTTTATAAATAATTTTTATGATTAACTTTTGGTAAGTAAAGCTGTTTTTGTAATCATATAACAAATTTGTTGGAAAATAAAGAATTTGGGGACAATTATAAATATCTTTGGGAATTTACAGTGGCTAATAATTTGTAAACGCAGCATGCTATTTATATTTGCTCGTTGCAAAACCAAGTTTACTCTTACATTCCTCAGCTGTTATAGTCCATTTAAGGTTATTCCACACTTTTCTAAGACCCTGCTAAAGTTCTACTTCCAGGATATTCCTCCGTCTCGTGCAAACAAAGCTTAGAAGATTACACGAAAGGGACAACTCACTGCCTTCGTACGTACTAAGTGTAAAAATATTTTGCATGAAAATTATTTCTTACTAGGCATTACCAACACACTTGTTTTCTCACTGTTTACATTTATATTGATTATAAACTAAATATATACATTTATAAAAATATAAAAATTTGATATACCCAAAAAATTACTTTTATGCCAACAGAAGTATAAAACGCTAATGGTGCGTGGCGTATTTAAGGTAACAAACAAACACATCATATATGGAGTGGTTTTTCAATGGTTCGATTCAAAAAGTGTGAAGAAACCGCGAATAGTTACTTTACTCTCTGTTACTTTACTGTACCATCGGAGTAACGTTTCGGAACGCCGTCCAGCTGGTCAATCCAGTAAGTAGAGAATCTTTCGCAGCACGTGGTAGCCAATCAAGACACAAGGCCACTCGACGAATGAGTATACTCACATCAAAGAAATTTCAGCGCCGCTTAATTTCTGTATGCTTACCTATTCTGCGTTAGGATTGTGGAGACTAGCTAACAGGTTACTGAACTCTCGAAATTTCCCTGTCCCTATCCATTGCGTGTGGACGGATACAAGAATGGCAGGGAAGTAACTAAGCAGGGCTGTAAACAGTGCTCAAATTACCGCGCAACAGGCGATAGCGGCGACGCAGTGGTGCCAACTTGGCGATCACCTCGTTGAGCTCCGCAGTGCGTGCAGATCTTTCGCCGATACGTCCTCCTGTTATTTTCGTCCGAGGTTTCCATGCGCCTCACGACCCAATTTACGTTAATCTTTGTATGTCATGCTCAACGCCCAGGTTAAGAACGTATCTGATGACTTGACGGAAACGTTAGTGATTTCTGGAAACTTTCATTTCTGTTTTAAAAAATTAGTCATTGCGCTGGAGTAAATGTCAAGGAGACGAAGATAAAACTGTGGAAACTGTTTTTCTCGTGAAGAAGGAAACTTAAGTCATAACCTTATTAGTACTAGAGCAAAAAAAGAATCGGGACATCTGCTGAGCAATAGGTAATGGAAGTCGAGTTTGCATCACGTCAGGGACGAAACTCGACCTTATTACTACTTTCACACACACACACACACACAAACCTTTTTAACAAGATTTACATTTTTCTGTTAGTTTCTTGCGCTGAAAATGGTTTTCCGTTGCTAAACGTACCAAGAAAAGGAAAAAAAAAACATTGCTTTATTTTTACTAATCCTGTTTCTATATCCACAATCGTGTACAGGAAAAGTTTATATATGGTCGGTAATGTTCACAACAACACTGTTAGAAATTTCTGTAGATTTACGGAAACGTTTACGGAGATGTAGAGTTAATTTACGGAAATGCACTTCGTAATGACGAATAACGTAAATGTACTCCGTAAATATAAAATACGGAAGCAAATTCATATTCTCATGGCTTCGATTTTGAGACAAGAACAATGCAGATGATACCTGAAGCGTATAAAATCCCATCTCCACATTTTATTTGTCACGCGTCTTAGGTGTCCGTCGGCGAATCACGGGCGTTTAGCGTCGCTGTAACTTAATTCTGATTGGCCCAGTCGGAAAGAAAAATGTCTTCTCGTGAAGAAACACGGCCGGTAACAGCAGGAAAGTTTAAAGTGTGCACGTAGGGTTGGGAGTAACTTTTTTTTCTGCGGACGAAATCACGGCATATTGAAGTGGCGGAATTCTCGCTGGTCCAGTCGACCGGAGAAACATTTTTATAGACTGTATTCTTCCACCAGATGTAAGACAAACATTACCATGTGCCGTATCACTTTATTCATGCGTCATCTAAGCGAAACAGTGCAATTTTTTTGAAAGGAAAGCACACGTATTAATAATTTGAATACCCATGATCTTGTATATGTAAAGCAAGAAACGCCGACTGGAGCGGCCATAAATTCAAAAGTCACAATTTTAATAAAACGCCAAAGCGTAGAACAATTTTTCTTAATTCACTGCCAACCTAACTGGGAGGCTGCATGTCGGTTTCTACTATAGCGTATATGTAGTTATGTGCATATTTTTTTTTTACAAAGGTTGATTTCTCAAGTTTTCACATAACCGTGGAAAGTATTCAACATAAAGTATATTCACAGTATCTTCGCAGTTTTTTTAATCAAACCTTTGAATAATCTCTTAAGGCATGATATGTTTGCTTGTTAAAAAAAGATATGTATCGCAAGCGTTTTATACTCCTGTTAACAAAAAAGTATCTTATTTTTGGTTAAATTAATAATTTAGTTTTATGTTATATATAAATTATAATATCACTATGAATAAAACAGATAAAGAACATGTGTGTTGGTAAGATTAAGTGTTTTGGTAATACCTTGTAAGAAATAATTCTTACGCAAGATTTTATTAAACTGAGTGCGCGCAAATACAGTGCGTTGTCTCATTGGTGAAATTTTCTAGACTTGTTTAAGCGTTGTTTCCGTAAGGCGGAGGAATATCCTGAAAGTAGAATTTTAGCAGGGCTTCAGAAAAGCTGGAAGTAACCACGAACGGACTATATATGACAAGCAATAACGGCAGTAAATTTGCAGATAAGTACGTAGTGTGTTATTCAAGCAGTAAGGTANGCCGTGGGGAGGGCGCGGTGTTACCTAAAAGGTCACGGCAGCGGTTGCAAAACTCGTGCCCACGTGCAAGGACATTTGGAAAGGGGAGGAAGGGGAGTCGAGAGAAAGCAAGCCCCGGTGCGAGAGAGAGAGAAACTGAAGAGTGCGCGTGCAAGGGGTGGGTCCTTGTTATATATAACGCCGCCATTACGGGGGTAAATTTACATGATTTACTGTTCCTTCCGTGAATAATCGCAAAAATGTTTTCGCTCGGCGTAATTAGGCCAGCCGAGGCTACTTCAAAGGTGGCGATGCACGAGGTAGGGTGTGCCGCTGTAAAAAAAAAAAAAAATGTTTGTATACCCCGGTCCTTGCCGCTTCGCATTTGCAGATCCGCATTTAGGACATCGTCACGGAAACATTCCTTTCCGCGAGGTTACTACCACTGAATATGATGAGGTTGACAGGCCTGAGGTACCAGGTTACTATAGCGCGTGAATTGCGACACCTGGAACATTTTATCAGTTATTTTGAAATCCATCTTGTTTTTCTCCTGTTTATCTTGCACATATGTAACCACAATCGAAGGTCCCCTCATTATTTACTAGTTTTTTTCCTCGCGCAAAAAATACTGATATAAGCGGAACAGCATAAATTTCAGGAATTCTGTAATGTAGTTATGTATGTCATATCAACATTTAATTGGTTAATATCAAATAATGAACTTAGGTTACGAAAAAAACATAAATAAAATCACACTTGGTACACATATTAGTAAAGACATCTTCTGACTTGTATAGTTTAATGACTGTATTGCTGATGGAGAGTATTATATGTATCTACACTAAGTCGTGTGTAAAATATATCATAAACAGCTACTGCAATATTAATTTTTGCTAAGGTAAGCTCCAACTTACAAAGGAAAGAATGCGCGCCGAATAAGACAACTGCTAAAAAGGTAAAACTTAAATGATTAATAATTTTTTTTTAGGAAACCTCCAATAATGAGCAATGCAGTCGTTTTGTTTGCATTTCGTATGTAAACCTGTATGTAGTTCAGTTCAGTGAAATGGCTGCCACTGTAAATTCCACTATAGCTTTCTTACTAGTTTTTAAGTAGCCAGACTTAAACTTAAATGCTGCATCTGTTTGTACCCAGTCTTACCTTAGTAATCCAACATCTACACGTGCCAATAGTATCCAGCAGTGAAACTTACCTGAAAATAAAAGAAAAAAAAAACATGTTACAATACGCATTTGATTTTTAAAACGATTTTCATCATACAAATGAACTACATGTTATATTAAAAGCTTAAGACGTAAAAAAACTTACGAAACATGAGATACGAATCCATATAACATGCGTTCGGATTCCAACCCGGGTCAATAGGTGTTAACATGCATGTTCATTTCAAATTTCTAATATATTATATATGTGAGTACATATCACTTGGCACTTAATATGTTCTTGAACTTTCAAAACTGCGTGATATTTCTTGCATAATGTTGATAGCTGAAAATAATACGTCAGTATCTACTTTTGTGTTTTCGTTTGGATTGAACGAAAAACCAGTTTAAAATTGTCAGTATTCATTTCAGAATATTAACAAATCAAGCAAAAAAAAAAAAACACACACACACAGAAATATTGAATATTTAAAAATAACCCAAATGTCGCATGTTAATAAGACTCGTACGAACTTAATTTTACATAAACGTTTACCGAATGTCAAATGACAACAAACGCTATCAACGCTGTCCATTCATGAGTTGAGTTGAGAGATTTGGACGTCTCTTAACAACGAGGTCTTGAAAGTCTATANGCACCGCCGGATTGCAAGAACGGGGGAAACGGGAGATACTCGAGAGAACTCGCCGACCAGCGGCATTGTCCGCCACGGTTCCCACTTGCGAAAATCCGGGAGTGGCCCGGCCGGGGATTGAACCCATTCATTAGTTCACAGAAAATAATTATGTAAAAATCTGTTTTTTGTTATTAACTAAATGCAGCAACTATTTTAAATTGTAGATAATAATGGCATGCTAAATTACAGTTATTTAATCATTTAGGATGTTAGATTTCGAACGACACTGAGCAGTGCTGCTCCTATAATTCAGGAACTTTATTACCGAAAGTTCCGATGGCTTTTTGTTACGTGGCTAATGGAAAGAAAATTAATATAAAATAGTTTGATTTGCTCAAACTCTTACGAGAAAAAAAATTATTAAAATGTTTACATACATTTTATTAAAAAGTATTTCCCTTCGGTACAAAAAACATGGGTGGCGAAGAAAATAACGTATCTTCCTTGTTTATTTAAATTCGCATAACTTGCATAGAAACAGTCGCTAAGTAAGACGTAAACTATATCAGACGCTTTTGCGAAGGTATTTGGTAATTTCGCGTGCTTACCCGGCGTAGTAAATTTGCTCCTTAAATCCCCAAATATCTAGGCCTAGGTAGAGTCTGTTCACGATTAATTAAGCACTTTCGACATCAACTTTTGAAAAATGTCACTGCCCCAACCTGCATGTATTTAAACGGGCACGCTGACTGCCATGCGCCCAGTGAAGTTGGTAACGATGGAGGGAAAGTAGTTTCGTTACTTGACGATGAATTATTTATTTTGATTTCTGTTTATCTAATGCACATACTTTGAGTGCTGCCGACGTAATATTACGTCGATGAATTTAACTGCGTTGTATGGAGTTTGTAGTAGCATTACCGCATCAGCATTCTTTGACGACACGGGCGAAGAAATAGTACTTCTCCAGAAGTTTTCATAGGGCTCTCTGCAACGTAATATTGCTTAAGCGACACACTGTGTAAATTACTCAAATGAACAAGATGGATATTCTGTTATCCTACGTGGCATAGAACATTTGATTGAGGCACTTTCAACTTGGCATTGCATTGGCAGAGAGTTAACCAGTCATGAACTTGCACAGTATAGTAAGCGTGTCCGATGTTGTGTGAACCAATAGGAGGGTTGTAAATGGGAGTACAGAGACCAACAGAACTGGTGGTCGTGCAGTCGTGAATATAGGCGATTCACTTCTAGCTTGTCTTATTGTCAGTGAATATGTAGCACACTAAAGTGTTAACAATTTTGTAAAATATTAAATTTCGTAATAATTTCGTAAGTTTGAGTTGAGCTACGTATGGAATAAAGAGACGAGGTCAATGGCAATATTAATAACAAACATTGTGTAAGAATACACAATGTGCATACAAGTATATCTTAAACTAAACAGCGCTTTCAAAAGTGCTTCGTTAACAGTCTATAGAACAGGCATCTCACGCGCGTTTTCATTTCGACAGCAAAATTTCTCGGCCGCTCGCCGACGCCGCATCCCCCTCCCCCACTTTTCCGTGCCAGATGAGGTCGATCTTGGCTCCCACGCCACGTCCCTGGTTCGATAACGGCGCGGGGTCGACCGACCGCTGCCAATAGGCGACCGTCATCAATTCCTCGCATTCCGAAAAACCACACACGCCAGCCAGTCGGACCTTACATCCGCCGGGTCTGCCCAGCCAAGGTTGAGCTATTGGCTTTCTCCTTTCTGGCTCTCGCACCCCATTTCACCGGGCCCGAGCCACCACCATTCGACGGCGTATACCCCCCTTCTCCACCCCGAACCCGCGGAAAATTCTTCCATCGCGCGGCGCATTAAGAAAAATGCATGGTGCTTTCTTTCTCTTCCTCCCAATACGTGTTCCTCCCCTTTACCCCCACCGATCCACCGGGACCTGAACTTCTTTTTTTTTTTCCAACCCTTTTTCCTACCCCTTTTCAGGGGCGTAGCCAGGAATTTACCCGGGGGGGGGGTGGGGATTATTTCCAATCCTATTTTGGGAAAAAAAAAAGTTATAATAAAAAAATCATTAGATCAAAAAAGTATTTACAATCAACGGGTTAATATACACAGACGGTACTACAAAATGCTATAAACCTCATCTGCGTTCAAGGTGGGTTGCAAATTTCTCATATGTGAAAAAATTTAAGATATAAATTTACTTATGTTTAGTTTAAAAAAAAAAATGTTATAATCAATTGGCTAATTTACAGATACGGAACCACAAAATTATGCTATAAACATCCTTCATGTTCAATGGGGACCAAACATTTTTATATGAAAAAAAAATGTAAGTCGTAATTGTTTTTTTTTTTTAATTTTATTTTAGAATATTTTATTTTCATTTTGGCAGAGGGGAGTATATGTCCCGATATATCCCCCTCTCTGGCTACGCCACTGCTCATTCTCGGCATTATTTTCCTTCCCCTACGTCCTGGACTACCCCCCTACCCTTCCCACACAAAACGGAAGGAACCCCGCTCTCCTGTCCAACTCCGTGCTGCTAAAGGTTTTCGAAGTAACTTAACAGCTAGATTACATCTGCTGGAAGGAAAGGTATTCCGAAATCTAGTTCACGTTATATATTCCCTCCTTTTACCTTTGCTTCACGTACGCCCACGCCGCACTGATGTTGGTCCCTACGCACACCCACAGTACCGCCGTATATTATATTTGGTTCCTCTTGGGTCATGCGAAGGGGTATGTGAGAGGGGAATGAGGAGCAAGTTGGAAAAGGGTAGACGCGCATGACTTTTCGCTTGTATACAGACGGAACCAAACACCAAGAAATGGATAGGGGAATTTTTTTTTTCCTTTGATTCCTTGTTTGAAAACTTTTCCCCGACTTTCTTTCCTTTCCTGTAACTCCCACCCCTCCCCCCACCCAAATTCTTCCCATTTCTCCTTCCCACGACGGGACGAAAGACTGACCCATTATCCAGCCTCGTTGGAGAGGAAAATAGCTAGTTCTGTGCTCATACGTATATACGCGCGTTTCAGTGTGCTGTCGGCGGGAAGAATATACATAATGCATACGTGCGGAGAGCAAGGGAAAAAAAATAATATGGTAGCCTGCATGATGCGGAAACTGTTAGCGGAAACCCCACAAAAATAAATGCGGGCCAAGTTTCCGAGCCGGAATCCCGAGTGAAGAGAATGCGGCAAAATTGCCGCAGTCATGAGAAAGGGGGGGGGTTTGATCGGTATATATGGTTGATTCATCGCGTGAGAAAAGGCGGCTGCTTGTAAGGTTTCAAAACACTGTGCACACGTCCGTAAGGGCTATTTTTGCTGTAGGTACGAACACCAGATTTTCACGAAGAGTTTCTCTCCAGCTGTTTCATAGGTTGTTCGCTACCAAAGTGCGAGGCCATCGTACCTGCATTTCGCAAGCTCGTGGCTTCGATTTTCTCATTGGCAATGTGTTCATCTCAGCTGCTACCTTGGAATGGATAAAATATTCTCACCCATGCTAACCCTGCCATAATGTGGGTAACAACGAGCTTACATTTTCATGTTACAATTATTGTGCTATTGGTAGGGACCTCCAAAATTTGCGTTATTTTGTGGCTACAGACTGAACTCGAATACGTTATATGCTCGTTTGACTTCGGCCATTGGCGTACAACTTGTGTGACTCAAGGAAGAAACAGGTAGGATAAAAATTTTCCGCAATGCGAGTGCCATCGTCCCGTTTCCCTGTGCACCTTGTGGGTACAGTCTATTCGCTGTTTCTTCGCACTTTTTGAATAAAATCTTCGAAAAATCACTTCATGTATGACGTGTTTGGCTGTTTCCTAAGTATGGCATGTATCACGAGCGTTTTGTAAGTGTGTAAATATAATATTATCTTGCTTTTTGTTGAATTTACACTTTATTTACATGTTATACATAAACTATNTTGTAAGTGTGTAAATATAATATTATCTTGCTTTTTGTTGAATTTACACTTTATTTACATGTTATACATAAACTATTAATATTTAAATTATAATTAATATAAATAAAACAATGAAAAAATTGGCGTGTTAGTAAAGCCCAGTAAGAAATAGTTCTTACGCAAAATATTATTACACTGACTGCTTTGTCCCTCTGGTGTAATTTTCTAAACTCCGTTAAGAGGCTGTATTACCCTTTATGCAGAAACAATTTTAGTGCCATAACAGAAGAGTCAGAGCCATTACTAAAACTGTTTCATTATAAAAAACATTACATTTCATAGTTATGTGCAAACTTTTGTACCTGGATGTTAACACGTGTTGACTGGTTGTCATTAAAATGCGAAAATGAATTCAAATACAAAATGTTGTATTAACTTGATTGTTGCATCAATATACGTGAATAGTCCATTTATTACGTCCGTAATGATGAGTAAGGTAATTAGCTAAGCTTCTATTGTCGCATTTTTCAATAAATCCTCCTACATTTGAATCAGGAAGAAGCGAATGGAAGATATAATATGGCGGGTGATGCGTACTTTTAAGCTGTGTTGGCACGAGGCGGAGGAATATCGTGGAAGTAGAACATTAGCAGGGTTTCAGAAAAGTGTGAAGTAACAGTGAATGGACTATACATAGCAGGGCACGTGTGCAGAGGGTTGAGCGGGCGTGTCTCGGCCGGGGCGAGGGTATGATGGAGAGGGGGCCGACCCCGGTGAGGTGATATACAGCGGCGGTGGGTGTCAGTACTGCCGGGGGAGGGCGGCGCCTCAAGAAACCGCAGCACGAGACCTAGGCCTCACGCGCCCGAGCAACTCTAACCAATGCCACATCTCGCCCTCCTGAGTGGCGGCGCGCGTTTCGACGCCACTTCCTCCTGCGTTACGTACAGGAAATTAACTCTTTGAGAACCAAAGCCAGGTCTGCGTCTTGAAGGGAATTGTCTTTGCTCTTGAACACAACACTGGTACGGATATAGAGGCTGTTCACGGTAAACTGAGCACTCTCGAGAGTCCTGCTTTAGATCTACTTGTATGAACACTGTGTATCCTTCCACCTCATGTAAAATTAACATTGTAAGCAGTCTTATCACATTATTGATGCGTCGGTCAAGAGAAACTGTGAAATAGTTATAAAAGTATATATTTTATCAATATGCATTAAAATCAGAAAGCAAAATGAACATTTTCAGTATTCATAAGTGTCTAACATTTTTTAATTCGACGATACGACATGGGACCACTGCATTTCCGTCGTTGCCAACTTACTGGGCACATGCTAGTTGGCATGCCCGTTAAATATATGTAGGTAAGGGCAGTGATAATTTCAAAAGGTTGATTTCAAAAGTATTCAATTAACCGTGAAAAGCCTATTACTTCCTCATTTTTTCCATGCTAGGGTTCATTAGGATCTTACAGCAACACAACAGTCTGAATATCCTTATACACAAAGCATCGTTGTTGCATCTTACCCTCGGTATCTGGGTTCCACTGTCACGAGTTTAGAACCTAGAAAACGCTCTCTGATTGGTCGGTTGGAGATAAAAGATCAAGGTATTCTAACTCGCTACATCACCAACCCACCACCAGCCACCGACTTCGAGTTGAAATGATTTTAGGACAATCAACTCAACAACTAGGAACGCCAGCAGCCTATTGTGAGTGAGTAAAAAGATTTGGGCTGCTTGCAACATCGGGGTCTTGAGAGCCGATGAGGGTGAAGTGAGGTGAGTATGAAGCATCGCCGGAATGAAGGGACGGGGGAAATGGGAGATCCCCGAGAAAACTCGCCGATCAGCGGCATCGTCCAGTACGATTCCCAATTGCGAAAATCCGGGAGAGACCCGGCCGGGGATCGAACCCGGTTCGCCTTGGTGGGAGGCGGGCAGGCTAACCGCTCAGCCACCGCGGGCCCTGCCATGGGCTTGTGGGTCTCTCTCTCTCTCTAGTCGTCGCGAGTAGCAGACATGATGTATGGAGGCTGAGAGCAGAGACATCCCGACCAACCCTGTTGCTCTCCCCTTCCCGCTTCCGAGTCCTCTGGGACGTCATCTGCCATCTAATGGCACAACCCTCTCCCCCCAACCGCGCCGATGATGGGGACGGGAAATCACGCCGGCTCGTGCGGGAAATACACAGTTGCACGCCGTTCGGCGATCCCCCTCGTCACCGAGATCACATATCTCTCCACCCTTCCTCGAAGTCTGAGAGGGGGNTAGCTACACCTCTCGTAATTCCTCAGCCGAAAATAGTACGCTGTCATATCGTTGACGTATTGCTGGGCTCTGTTAAACACGTGCGCGTTTAGGCGAAAGTAGCCCATTTCACGGGAAAGATGAAATACAACTCCCGTCCTTAGTGGAACGAAATTTATTGACACAGAATACTGACCAACGAAAAATGAACGACTCGCAGATTCCAGAGGTGCTTAAACATGGTGTTCCACGGAAATGAATTTTTAACTGCGCCAACGTATAAAAGTGGGCGTACTTCGCTTTTTAATTTTTTACAACTCGCGCGGGAGTGTTTACGAGTCTCGGCTCGGTTGTGATTGTTCTCCCGGAAAATTACTGCGCCGACCCCGAGAAGAGGGACTATAGTCTATTCGCGGTTTCTTCACACTTTCCGAATCAAACCTTTGAAAAATTTCACCATGAATGACGCGTTTGGTTGTTCCCTAAATATTCCATGTATCGCAAAAGTTTTATACTTGTGTTAACATATAAAGTATTTTATTTTTGGTTAAATTGAAATTCTACTTACATTTTATCTATCAATTACAATATTTAATTTATAATGAAAACAAGGAGAAAAAAGGTGTGTTGGCAATGCCCAGTAAGAAATTGTTCTTACGGAACATTTTATTACACTGAGTGCTCACGAATGCGGTACGCTGTCATTTGGTGTAATTTTATAGACTCGGTTAAGATTTGTTTGCATGAGGCAAAAGGATATCCTGGAAGTAGAACTTTAGCGGGGCTTCAGAAAAGTGTGAAGTAAAAGTGAATGGCCTATACCAGAGTACTCGAGGTCCGACAAAGGCGACCCGGCCCTCCNAAAGTGTGAAGTAAAAGTGAATGGCCTATACCAGAGTACTCGAGGTCCGACAAAGGCGACCCGGCCCTCCGCCGCTGAGCACCCGAGAATTACAACAGCCAGCCTTTGCAAACGATCTGTTTACTACAGCGGGGAAATATTTCCCGTCCGGCAAGCACCGCATAGCTGTGTTTCACCGCTACGTGTCTACACAGAATACACAGATGTGCAACAACTGCTTATACCGCGAAATTCAGCTGCACACACCAGCAAAAATACCCAACTTGCCAACAGCATTGCGGAACTTGTCGCCAATCAGTTCATGGAGACGTAACTTGAATTTACTCGTATTTGAAGCACGGTTTTTTTTTTGTGAAGTGTAGAAAGTGTTGTACCCAGAATTACGTGTATGTGTAGTGTTGCCCTTCCAACCAGGAGGTTCTTACGGGCTAATCTGCAAAATGATGGGTGTGTGTTACTTATATTTCGGTGAATTAGGTCTGTGTATTGAAGGGGAGCATGCCGGTTTTAAGGCGTTCCGGCACGCGTGGTGAGGCAGTACGGCTTGCCTATGCTGAATGATGGAATCCTCCAGTACTTGCAAATTAAAATCCACGAATTACGTATTATAAAATTGCAAAGGAATTTTATTAGAAGTATATTTTTAATTAAAAAAAAAAACAACCGTGAGAAACAGAGTGAGTGAGTGAGCAGAGATTTGGGCGGCTCTTACACCGAGGTCTTGAGAGCCGATTAGGGTGAAGTGAGGCGAGTAAGAAGCAGCGCCGGAATGCCAGGGAGGGGGAAACGAGAGATCCCGAGAAAACTCGCCGACCAGCGGCATCGTCCTGCAAGATTCCCGCATGCGAAAATCAGGGAGCGAACCCCCCCAACCGCGGTACCCAATCTCTGATTGGCTGCGCAAGACTCTGGGAACGAGCCTTTTGTCTGATTGGCTACTACTTGCTGCGAAAGATTCCTTATTGGCTGAGGCTGTCAGCTGGTGAGTAGGTTACTAGGCGCTGATTGGCGAACGCTGTCTGACCGGTGAAGCAACTTCGCTGTCGTGTGCGGCTGGAGTTCTCGGAATAAGGCCCGTTCTACAATGACGCGGATGCGTACGAAAACGGAAACTATTTTGCAATATAAATAAACGTACAGTTCTGCAACTAAAGAAATAAAAATACTCAGCTGTTGCTAATTACAGATATAAATTGCATAATGTACAAACCTCATTTTTTNTGCAATATAAATAAACGTACAGTTCTGCAACTAAAGAAATAAAAATACTCAGCTGTTGCTAATTACAGATATAAATTTCATAATGTACAAACCTCATTTTTTCCCTTCATTTTTANTGCAACTAAAGAAATAAAAATACTCAGCTGTTGCTAATTACAGATATAAATTGCATAATGTACAAACCTCATTTTTTCAGTGTTTAACATTCCGTAAATACTACTGCCAAACCATACGCACGTGTTTATTAAAAGAAAAATTATAATACCCTAGGCGAATCCATGCACTTATTGCCTCGTGTCTCACAGTGACCACGAAAACAAATATCAACAAACCAAACGCTCTATTCCTATTTGCTACGCGGGCACGAATCGGTGATATCAATCAGTGAAATAACATTCACTGAATGTCAGTTCATAAGCTACGACTGATCGGTGAATCAAGCAAATTAACTGGGAACAAGTGACTTATAACAGTGGAATTCTTGACATTCAGCGGGGATCAAACATAAATCAGTGAAATTCAATCACTATATTAATTAGTTATCTGGCACTTATTATCAGTTTCTCAATTTTCACTGATTTGGATCGATTCTCGCTGTTTCAAGAGTAGGAGATGCCAAGCTTTCTTACGTGTATCCGTACACATTATCCGCATGCTCATGCGTCCCATTGTAGATATAACAGGGAGTGTGTTGCGTGCTCCGCTTCCGTGATCCGTCATAGAGCAGGCCTAAGTAAGGTATATTCAGAGTGGGCACTGCCATGTTAACCAACGAACCGCTAAATGGCGGCGTCGAAGGCAGGAGACATCGTGGATATACCACTAGGCAGCCCTTTTGGTTCTGGCATCGTCCGCTAGGAAGCGTAGCAGTCTATTGTCTCGTTTCCATCGTTGCCCGCTAGATGCGTTTGTATCGTGCTGCTGCCAAATAGGTAGGTAGTCGGACTTAACGTCTCGTCGACAGCGAGGTCATTAGAGACAGTCTAAGTTGCACTGGGCAGAGGGATTGGCAGAGGAATTGACCATGGGCGTTGATGAGGGCCCATCCCTGCATTCGCCTGGAGTGATCTCGGGAAACCACGGAAAACAGAAAACAGTGGCCGGACCGGAAATCGAACCCAGGTCCTCCCGAATGCGAGTTCAGTGAGTTACCACCGCACCACCCCGCTCGGTGTTGCCAAATAGAGCACCATCTATTTCAGAAACGTTTAAGTGAACTCAAAAAATTC
>NQII01001712.1:239397-255906 GCA_002778355.1 Clitarchus hookeri | reverse complement strand
CACACACACACACACACACACACATGCTTATTGTTAATAACGCCCTACTGTCGTAGTGGGAAGACGGTCCTCAGGAAGAAAGTGTGTGTTCCTGTGCTGGAGCCACGCTTGTTCCAGTCAAGATGGAGACGGGAAACTCTGTCGTGAAGGAGGAAATAACTATTGAAGACAACTTGGAGTGCTGGCAGTCAGGCGAGATTGACTCAGGTACACATGTACTGTACAGTTTCATTGTAGAGATTACCTGGGCTATCCAGGTGCTCCTGCACATGTACACTAGCCACCTTGGTTAACTCTCAGACACTACGTTGGCGAGTGAAGAGATTTGGGTGGCTTTTCACAGCAAGTTCTTGAGAGCCAATGAGGGTGATTGAGGCAAGAATGGAGAAGCACCAGAATAAAACAGCGGGGGAAACAGGAGAGTCCCGAGAAAACCCTCAGACCATTGGCATTGACCTGCACGATTCCCACATGTAACAAACCGGGAGTGACCCGGCCGGGAATTGAACACGTTTCGCCTTGGTGGGAGGCAAGCAGGCTAACCGCTCGGCCACCGTGGTTCCAGTAAATAAAGAATTCAGAGGTGAAACAAGCACTTATTTCGCGAAATCAAGCAGCACATGTCAGCAAAATTGCGTCTCTGATCAGCAAGGTATCGGCGCTTGTTAATCTACTTGCCAGCCGGCAGCCACAGCATGCAGTAGCCAATCATAGAGTGGGGACACCCACATCAAAGAAATAGCCACTCCATTTAGTGCCTATGTACTTGCCAAACCTGCGATATTGAAGTCCGACTAGCGTGTAAATATTTTCACGGAAACAGATAACCGTAGACATTAGAGTCATAATTTGATTTTACTGCACTCCACGTGGATAATATAGCAGTCGCTCATTTTCTGGAGGAAAACTCGCCAGAATTGCTTTGTTATACTCGCCGCGCACCGTGGCTTCCGTAGCTCATTCGTATGCGGAGTGTGAACGAATCAAGAAGGCGTTCTGTTCCTAATACCGAATCAGCCCTGAAGACGTCACGAGGATGGCGCACGCCTGTCTAGAAGCCACGCAATAAATTATTTCGGAGCGTCGCGGGCCCGAACTTCTCCAACACGGTGCGCTGTCGATAGCTGTCGCAAGGAGTTTTCGGTGACGTCACGAGATATGCGCACCCAACCACCCGACTCGTTAATGTATCCCCCCACTCCTCGCCCTACATTCTACCACACATCGCTGACACATTCCTCCGACGAAGAGCTGGTTTCCCAGCGAATACTAACGTGGAGCAAGGGTTAATGAACGTTGCTGTTTTTTCTCCAGCGTTTTCTCATCATAGATTCGCGAATTGAATACTTAAAATCATTTCAATGTATTTTTTAAAAGTATGTATCTTTAATTATTACTCCCAACCAAAGAACAAAACCTTATCACCGGGGCCACATGTTTTTTTCGCGAAAAGATTTCAGGACAAATTGTGTTCCGAAGCACTTTAGTTCAGACCCACTTTCGTGATTGGAAAATTTGAATTCTCTTATAGGAGAAACTTAATTATTATGATTGGCTCACTGATGTAACATACTGTCTTCGCACAAATACAAGTGGCCTATAGTCAAATGAAGACTTGCAAGTGTGCACATAGCGGTATTAAATTTTAGCTTCCGTGTAAATCTTTTCGCGACAAACAACAGGTACTTATCATGCAAGAATTGAAGGACGCCGTCTACCAGATGAAATCAAATCCAGACCAGTGGGAATTAGGTAACATTCTATTGATTTACGTCCCCGTGGCATGACGCTAGTCACCCTTCAATCAGCGCCCAGCAACTTCCCCACAATACGCTAAGACGTACCAATAGGAAACCTATCACGACTTGGTGGACCCAGCCAGCCACGCTGTACACTCGAGAGCAACACTGCCACGTGAGAACGCATCGTCACCTTTGTACTGCTTGACATATACAAGTGAAACCTAAATCTTTCTCTCTTATCGGCGCAGCAGTTTCAAGGCTGTACAGACGGTTCGGACGAAGCATGTGCAAGTGGGTCGCGCGCGAATAGAAGATTTTTCTACCGGCTGCCAGTATTTGTATCGTTGACGGCGAAACCACATACGATAGACGTGCCAGAGGAATCGGGAAAATGGTGTAGGGTAAGACAAAATACGTTGTTCCATATATATACAATATAGTTGTTTTTTCGGTGTATTTTGAGGAACAGACTGGCCTGGTAAATTCTCCAGCCCTTACACCAGACCGTCGACCTGACAGCTCAACACTTGTCACACCGAAGGCAACTTAAAACGCTCCGTAACTACGTCGAGTAGGCAGTCTGGTAAACTAAAACAACCAATCAGAAATCGTCATCGTTTTTCGCGTGAGTCACGCCGAAAATATGCGCTCACACGGGCTTTTTTTTATATATATATTTTTTCGCGGAAACAGCAGACTTTGTCGATATTTCCCAGAAGTCAGTTGGTTCAAATATTTGATTCCACAAATGTCTTGAACAATCATTGTGCATCGATATAATAGTATAGAATAGTTCAATGCGTGCATTTATAATTAAGTAATGTACGTGAACACAAACGTTAATTACATATATTCAGTACTTATATTAATTAAATATAGTTTGCAAACAAACCGATAGGTAGCGCTATAGTTTGTGCACTTTTTAGAAGTATAAAACAAAAATACAGTTTCTCAAAAATCATTTAGTTAAAATTCGTATTACAATGGAGTTAACCTCTCGCGACCACCCCATAATGACGTCACAGAGAACGCTCTCTAGTCATCTCAATTCGTCGGAGAGAGCGCGAAAGAGCGAAAGCACAGAGAACCCAAAGTTGCGCTCTCGCTGGAGCTCTCTTTTGAACACGCCCGAATTTCTTTACAGTGTTTCAGCATTTGAATGATGTTATAGTAGTAGCTTTCCGGGCCAAAGCCATATCGCATTTTACGCGTAAGTGAATAATTGTAACTGTTTTACTCATATAAGTAACTTACATTAACACATATTTATGAATATATAAATAAGGTGTCTCGGTTTTACATTATGCTATTTATTTGCATAGCGTGCACGGTTAAATTTGCTAATGTATAAAACAGAAGTAAAATGATTTTATGGCCTAGCAGGTATTCCGGCAGTGTGAAACTTTTTGAACATACATAAAGTACTGCCAATTGCTAAGGCCGTGTTCACGTTTTCGCGTTTTGGCATCAGCTGTCTTGTCTGCGTGCCGTCAGGAAGAGCGGTAGTCACAGTTTCACAGAACGAGAGTGCGAAGTGGTGCTATCGCCAGCTTGTACTCTCTGCAGAGAGCGCTCTTTACACTGAGACACGGCGTTAGGTTTGTGGATCCGCACGCTTGTCTAATTATGTGAGACGTCTTGGCTCACTGCTAATGCTAACTCAGGGGAAAACGAGAATCGACAGTGGGCTACTGCTGTAGACGGCACCCGAACCCGCAGAAATAACGCGCGTAATCGCATTTACCCTTCGCGATCCCGAACCGCGCGCGTCATTTCGGGGCGAACGTAATTGAATTTCGCCAAGGCTTTAATTCCTCGTAAAACAATTCGCCTTCGCGGGACCTGCAAGGGTTAAAAGGGATTGGGTAGGACGGAACAAAGGGGTTAGGTTCTCCAATTGTTACTCGTGTTGCCGAGAAGGTTCAGTCTAGGTTTCCAGGAGGCATACCCCAGGTAGCTCTGAAAACATTTCAATTCCAATTTCACTCGCGGCAGAGGTATGTAGGGGTCGAGCAAGGAATGGAAGAGAGGAATGTGGCTTGAAGAAGGAGGAACGGAAACGATGAACAGGGCGGCAGAACACCCGANAGCAAGGAATGGAAGAGAGGAATGTGGCTTGAAGAAGGAGGAACGGAAACGATGAACAGGGCGGCAGAACACCCGAAAACACTCACGAGATATATAGATATGTGTGTGTGTGTGTGTGTATTTATAGCGTGTGGTGAAGTGTTGTAAGGTAAGCTGGTAATTGCTCAATGCTGTGCACACTCGGCGCACGCAGCAGCAACCAGTAACCATAGTGGAGCCGGGAGAAGCTTGATATACTGCGGTCACTCACGAGAGAGCGGCGAGGAACCCATTACATACGTGCTTTGGCGTCAACAGCTCTACTACGTTTAAGTGGCCGATGTGTAGATACCGCCTCTACGACCGCCCAATCGGCGGAGATAAGGGATCGCGCACTTACATTGCAGGTGTCCCAGCCTAGCACCTGAGCTGACTAAATCCAAAGCACCAACCCTATTCACAAGTACAGCAAGGGCGCACCCTTACACAAGTACTGAGAACCTCGTTCTCAGCACTAAGCGTGTGGACTGGCTGGGGTTCTATCCATACTCCTAGTGTCTCGTGACTGCTGTATAACTACGTGGGCGCAGTGCGTGATTCCATTGGCTGATAAAACTTTATACGAGGCCATGTACACTGTGTGACTGAGTTACAGGTGATATAGGTCATTCTACCGTTGGACTGATGTTATTGGTGAAAGGAGTACTTCATATCTTGCCTCACAAATGTTTAACCAGTGACAGAATTTGAACGAGCGTACAGCAACTTGGAATTTAGCTTNTCATTGTGCATCGATATAATAGTATAGAATAGTTCAATGCGTGCATTTATAATTAAGTAATGTACGTGAACACAAAAGTTAATTACATATATTCAATACTTGTATTAATTAAATATAATTTGCAAACAAACCGATAGGAATCTCTATAGTTTATGCACTTTTTAGAAGTATAAAACCAAAATACAGTTTCTCAAAAATCATTTAGTTAAAATTTGTATTACAATGAAGTTAACCTCTCGCGACCACCTCATAATGACGTCACAGAGAACGCTCTCTAGTCATCTCAATTCGTAGGAGAGAGCGCGAAAGAGCGAAAGCACGGAGAACCCAAAGTTGCGCTCTCGCTGGAGCTCTCTTTTGAACACGCCCGAATTTCTTTACAGTGTTTCAGCATTTAAATGATGTTATAGTAGTATCTTTCCGGGCCAAAGCCATGTCGCATTTTACGCGTAAGTGAATAATTGTAACTGTTTTAGTCATATAAGTAACTTACATTAACACATATTTATGAATATATAAATAAGGTGTCTCGGTTTTACATTATGCTTTTTATTCGCATAGCGTGCACGGTTAAATTTGCTAATGTATAAAACAGAAGTAAACTGATTTTATGGCCTAGCAGTTATTCCGGCAGTGTGAAACTTAAGTACTTCCAATTGCTAAGGCCGTGTTCATGATTTCGCGGCATCAGCTGTCTTGTCTGCGTGCCGTCAGGAAGAGCGGTAGTCACAGATTCACAGAACGAGAGTGCGAAGTGGTGCTATCGCCAGCTTGTACTCTCTGCAGAGAGCGCTCTTTACACCGAGACACGGCGTTAGGTTTGTGGATCCGAACGCTTGTCTAATTATGTGAGACGTCTTGGCTCACTGCTAATGCTACTCAGGGGAAAACGAGAATCGACAGTGGGCTACTGCTGTAGACGGCACCCGAACCCGCAGAAATAAGGCGCGTAATCGCATTTACCCTTCGCGATCCCGAACCGCGCGCGTCATTTCGGGGCGAACGTAATTGAATTTCGCCAAGGCTTTAATTCCTCGTAAAACAATTCGCCTTCGCGGGACCTGCAAGGGTTAAAGGGGATTGGGTAGGACGGAACAAAGGGGTTAGGTTCTCCAATTGTTACTCGTGTTGCCGAGAAGGTTCAGTCTAGGTTTCCAGGAGGCATACCCCAGGTAGCTCTGAAAACATTTCAATTCCAATTTCACTCGCGGCAGAGGTATGTAGGGGTCGAGCAAGGAATGGAAGAGAGGAATGTGGCTTGAAGAAGGAGGAACGGAAACGATGAACAGGGCGGCAGAACACCCGACAACACTCACGAGATATATAGATATGTGTGTGTGTGTGTGCGTGCATTTATAGCGTGTGGTGAAGTGTTGTAAGGTAAGCTGGTGATTGCTCAATGCTGTGCACACTCGGCGCACGCAGCAGCAACCAGTAACCATAGTGGAGCCGGGAGAAGCTTGATATACTGCGGTCACTCACGAGAGAGCGGCGAGGAGCCCATTACATACGTGCTTTGGCGTCAACAGCTCTACTACGTTTAAGTGGCCGATGTGTAGATACCGCATCTACGACCGCCCAATCGGTGGAGATAAGGGACCGCGCACTTACATTGCAGGTGTCCCAGCCTAGCACCTGAGCTGACTAAATTCGAAGCCCCAACCCTATTCACAAGTACAGCAAGGGCGCACCCTTACACAAGTACTGAGACCCTCGTTCTCAGCACTAAGCGTGTGGACTCGCTGGGGTTCTATCCATACTCCTAGTGTCTCGTGACTGCTGTATAACTACGTGGGCGCAGTGCGTGATTCCATTGGCTGATAAAACTTAATACGAGGCCATGTACACTGTGTGACTGAGTTACAGGTGATACAGGTCATTCTACCGTTGGACTGATGTTATTGGTGAAAGGAGTGCTTCATATCTTGCCTCACAAATGTTTAACCAGTGACAGAATTTGAACGAGCGTACAGCAACTTGGAATTTAGCTTGCTGTCAGATAATAAAGCAAATTTTGCAAGTCTCTAGGGATGAGTTCGGCCCGAGACTGCAGCCGATCAACAAGTGACCTCTGCTGGAGTATGTTGAGGACCGTGGAGTCTACCTTGATGCCGTCTTAAAACGTGAAATGGTAGGGTCTCTACAATAACATCAACAACAAATCTTTGTGTGATCCAGTACCCAGCCGTAAAGCCATTTCGTATTCCAATGACATATACTTGGATCACAGAGTAGTTCGAATACAGAGGTAAAACAGCCTCTTATACCACGTTCTTCAGTTGCCCACGCCACCAAAATGGCGTCACTGCCAGCAACATGTTGGAACGCCATTCGCCAATCAGCGCGTGGTAACCTACTCGCCGGGCGGCAGGTAAGCCAATGGGGAATCTTTCGCAGGATGCAGTAGCCAATCAGACACAAGGCCAGTTTCCAGAACCTCTGGAAGCCAATCAGAGAATGAGTACGCCCACATCAGTGTAGCCGTCACGCCATTTAGTATCTGTGTACTTATCTACCCTCTGCTTATGATATTATTTCCTATAACGATGTAGAGGCCGCGGTGGTGTAGTGGTTACAGTACTCGTCTCCCACCCAGGCGAACCTAGTTCGATTCTTGGCAGGGTCGCTCCCGGATTTTCACGTGTGAGAATCGTGCCGGATGGTGCGAAGGGTTTTCTTGGGGATACCATATTTCCCCTGCCCTTTCATTTCGGGCGCTGCTCCATACCTCTTTTCGCCCTCATTGGCGATGTTAAGAGCCACCCAAATCTCTTCGTTCCTTCATTCATTCTTATAACAATATTATATTAGGACTAAGAAGGGTCTCTACAAATTAATTCCAGAAATTTCAGAGTTGCTGCATATATGCCTACATAAGAAAGGAAACACAANATTAGGACTAAGAAGGGTCTCTACAAATTAATTCCAGAAATTTCAGAGTTGCTGCATATATGCCTACATAAGAAAGGAAACACAAGCAAACCCTGCGCCGATTTATCACCCTCCGTTGCCGTGCACAGAAACTTGGACGTCTTGGACGTCTCTATACACCCCCCNGTGGGTTTGCGAGGAGAGCGTGTGGTACACAACAAGAGCCCCTGAGGGATGGTCCGCAAGGCGCGGGAGGAAGGATAAACGCCTCTGCCAAATGGGATGCTGCCCGGGCGGACGAGAATATTAGAGTAGGCCTGCGCGCACACACAAGCCGTGGCTGATCCCACATTATAGGCTCAGGGGCTTGCGCCGGATCCTTCCTCGCTCCGGAGCCCGGAACCTCCATTCGCCCCGGAGTCTACTGACCTCAAATCCTCGTGCAAAGAGATGGTGCGCGTCCTCTTGCGATGACACTTCTCGACTTCCACCTCGCAAGGACAGTCAAGTAGACGAGGAACACATCTGTCAAAGTCATATGGTCGACAATGATGAACGCGTTTGTTTATATCTTAATTTTTGAAAGGCAAGCACTATTATACTCAAAACACTTGTTTACTAAACATTCTGCTATCCTCAAATCCAATTCACACCGGACTTGTTAAGTCGTATTGGCAGAAAAGCAGTTCAGTGTTGGGACACAGAGATTGGTTGTGCGCAGCCAGCGAGATCGGTCTACCTCATCTTTAGTCTCTGAAGTANGTTCAGTGTTGGGACACAGAGATTGGTTGTGCGCAGCCAGCGAGATCGGTCTACCTCATCTTTAGTCTCTGAAGTATAAAGAAGTGAAATGGTGGCAGGTAGGTAAGTAGATAGGTCGGGACTAAGGTTTTATCTCCTCAGGTTAGTTGAGATATTTGGGCGGCTCTTAACAACGACGTCTTGAGAGCCGATGATGTTGAAATGAGTTGAGAATGGAGCAGCGCCGGAATGAAAGGGTGGGGGAAACGGAAGATCCCTGAGAAAACCTGTCGACAAGCGACATCGTCCGGTACAATTCACACTTGCGAAAATCCGGAGTGACCCGGTCGGGGATTGAACCCGGTTCGCCTTGGTTGGATTGGGCTTACTAACGTCACCCGGACACTTTTAAGCTGGCGGTAAATTGATAAATTATATTTATTTGTGTAAACGTTTCTTGCTTCGCTTGAATTGTGATATATATATATATATATATGCTCTTATAAACACCATTGGAGGACGTGAATAATTTGCAGAATATAGTGAATAATGCTTAGATTTTGACTGTCGTAAGTACCTTATATGTGTGTATATATATATATATATATGTGTGTGTGTATATATATATATATATATATATATATATATATGTATATATATATATATAGGTACTTAAGACAGTCAAAATCTAAGTATTATTAACTATATTCTGTAAATTATTCACGTCCTCCAATGGTGTTTATAAGAGCAAGCCGTAAAAATACTACTGTGTTTGACATTCAGCGTCCATAAGCAAGCTTATTTCAATGGAAAAACGTTACGAATTTAAGTGTGAGATAAAGGAACTTTGTAATTTTCTCCTTTCCCTTAAGTAAACTGCACAGGAAAGCCATAAAATTGTATTTTTAACAATTTCACTATTTTATTTTGGTTCAGTTGTCACAACATGCAGACATATTTCGTTATACTTCCATCCTAGTGTAAAGAATAAAGTGTATTCTTTATATAGGTTCTAGCACAATACAAATACGAAGATTTTAAACAATTATGTTTATTTTATGGAAATTGCAACTACACCATTTAATTACATACAACATACAAAAATCCCTAAAGTGCAGTTATACCCAACTAGCTATTGACCTCACGCAGCAGTATAGACATAACGAATGAACTACAAACTCGTATTTAGATCACGATATTGATATTACTAGGGACAGGAATATATTTATTTGCTACAGTTTTCGTATCAAGTTATTATTTCTATACGTGACGTTGCTATTGGCATACGAATTTTAATTTTTCAACATTACGTGTTATATATTAATAAAATTTAATAATGTGCTAATTTTTTTATGTTTATATTATCAGTTAATGAGCATCTGTTGTTTTAAGTTTTAAATATATTTCAAAGGTTTTATTTATTTTGGCATGTAATTTTGTGCAGTTTTAATGGTTGTATTTCTATTTAAATTTATGTATGTTTATCATTTTAAGAAATTGGCAGCACTAGCCATAGGTAGTATTTTGATCAAGGCATTTTGGAACGCAGCTCCTAGTTGGAGCCAAGTTAAATGAAAATCCCCATTGCTTTAATAAATATTTTACACGTAGCTGGAAGAAAATTATTTTTAGATGACAAAAATGCTAAAATGATTTAAATGTCATCAGCAGTGTTCGTGAAACAAAAGAAGAGGGTCACCGATGATATTTAATTAAAACTCGGCAAATTGAAATTATGTATTTCGGCCTACAGGATACTTGGTACCCAGGACTGGTAACTACCTCAAGACTCCGAGCTGGTTCGACGTGTCCCGGCTGCAGACCTGATGTTTCCACAGAGGTAAAATATTAATTTTATGTCGCCAAAAGAGAATTCCTGCTAGTTTCGACCTGATTTTTGTTAACTATCAAACATTTTATAATTATTCTCTGGTGGTCTCTAACAAGCTATTAAAACTATCCTCCGTCATTTGCCTGTAATTCATTCAGTGTCAAGAGTAATCATGTTCTACAGATAAGAAATTGAGCTAACCCAATTTTCATTTTTTTAAAAATTTCATTTTAATTCAAGTGAAAGAGAAATTTTTTCTTAAAGACAATATAAAGTAAAATTTAATACTGCGAAACCAGTCTGCCATACTCTTTGAATTTAATTTTTTTTATTCAGATAGTTAATTTAATTTAAAGCTGCACATTTTGTCATAATTATAAACTTTATGAAATATTTTAAAAGCTGCTCTACATAATTTTGGTTATCAGTATATGTTGCTCCACCAGATGTGCAGTCTTATTCTTTTGGTAGTTTTAGCTGTAGTTTGAAACATGACAGCGTTTTTTTTGTGCCTTCTTGTTAAGAGTTTTTTTTTTACATGGAAGTGTGTTGTAAAGTCCGGGCCATAGTGCGTACGTTTAAGTGCAATACAAACGTGAGGCATAAAACATTAGTAGAGTAATACGTCCAAAAGTTTTGCAGTGTTGCCAGCACCGTGGGGCGTCACAATTTAAAGTCTAGCTTGTCATAAAATGAATTGGCGAAATTTCCCAGTCCCTAGATATGACCAAATGTTGACAGATTAAGCGTAGGCCGTCGCTTATTGACAGCGTGAAGCTGCGGGTCTCATTGGCTACTCCGCGCTGTGCAACATTCCCTTCCTATTCGTCGGGCTACCGTCCAGCAAGCTGGTCTCAAGGAACTGACTGGCGAAAGACGTTCGACATGTTTAGGCCCATATCTCATTTCGCTGGCTTCAAGGAACACACGTTCCTTATTTCAAAACGTTCCGTGGTGTTGTCCCTATTCCCAGTTTCATTTATGCACGCTTTTACTGAAACAACCCGTATATCGCGTAGACAGCAACAGGAGAATTTGGCGAGATTTAGACTGCCGAATATTCTGTACCCTCATACCCTCATCTGCTAGTCATTGGCTGCCGAGTCACCAGCTTTATCCTTGAAAAGGTACGACGCGATTCAGTACGGTATTTGTTTTCATGTAGGTCTGCTATTGACCGAAAGTCGTNTTTATCCTTGAAAAGGTACGACGCGATTCAGTACGGTATTTGTTTTCATGTAGGTCTGCTATTGACCGAAAGTCGTCCACTGCGTGTCCAATAAAATACGAGTCAATCACAAAAGTAACTCAAACATACGAGTATTTGAAGCACGAGTTGTCCTCGAATCAATTTGCGAAAATTTCTTGTCGCTGCACAAAGACAACGCAATATGCATTAAAAAATCGTTTGAATTCTTTTAAAATGCATTTTCCCGTATGCTAGCATTAAAGTAAACTGAAGTTTCTTAGCACGTTCGGTTAGCACGCAACACGTGAATTATATTTACAACCGGCATTGTACACGGCGTGGCACCAGTCTCCAGTCTCCCTTGTGGCCAGTCTGATTTGCGGAATTTCCTACACCTCTCTGACGGGAATTGTTAACTGCCAACATCACCGAGCACGTAGCACGTTGTACACTGGCCGCAAGACAAGTGCTGAGCACAAGTGCAAAAAAAACGTGATTGCAAAACTAGAACTTAGAAATTAGTGTATAACAGAACTGGTTCAAACGAAAGTAACTTTAAACAGAATTTCGCATTTGTCAAAATTTAAAGAATTATTGTGTGTGTGTTTTTTTTAAGTCCCTGAAACTCACCCAAAATCTTACCGCCTAAAGTTTATTTTTATATAGACACCTCGTAATGAGTAACTGAAGACTCAACCTCTCCTCGGGAATTATAGCATGGCAGTTCGCGTGTAGGGTGGCGTTAATGTTGAACTTTCTTGTGCTTATGTGCGTAGTTTCAGAGTGGTGTTTCATTCTCCGGTATCACCCGCACGTCGCACTCACTCAAGGGAATTTTCAGCAAGCAGCCGAAATAGCAGCCACTCACACACGTCGTCGTTTATTACGTCTGCACGGCCCACTTGAAGAGGAGGAGGAGAGGAGGTTGGGCGAGAGAGGCACTCGGAATTGTTTCGTTTGACGATATGTACGGGACAGGTGGGAAATGAGAAAAAGCGAGAAAGACGGAGAAACGTGCTGAGAGAAGAAGGGGAGAGTGGAAAGGACTAAACCGAGACCTAACTTCGTCCCTCGAGAGCTCGACGCGTCATTTCGTCCTTCGCAATCTTTCAAAGGATACCCACTTTAGCCGGAGTTGTGTGCGCGCAAAGCGTGCGCGGAGATCCAACCTCATTTCAACCACACCGCGGTTTGGATGGAGTACTCAACACTCGCTCAGCCCTCGTTAACCCTAACCCCCTTACCACCCCTCTGTTTAAACACTTTGAATGCTGCCGAAATAATATTACGTCACCTGAATTCACCATATTTATCTGGGGTTCGCCGTTATATTGCCACGGCCACGTTCTCTGAAAGACACTGACGACCTATTCACAAGCACTTTGGCAACATCAAAAAGAGTGTAAATTACTCAAACGTACACGGTGTGTTGTGCGTATATTATGTTACGTGAGAAAAACATCTGAATCGGGCGCCCTTTCAACTCGGTTTTATACTGGGTGACAGCCAGCTGTTAATGAACACTGTGCACTATAGTAAGTTTCCGGTGTATTGCAGATGAGAAGGACGAAGCAAAGTTGGAATGCAGGAAGCAACAGAACAAGTAAAGTGTAGATATTTCGGCGGCTCTTAACATCGTAGTCTTGAAAGCTAATGAGGGTGAAGTGAAGTGAGTATGAAGCAGCGCCGGAATGTAAGGACGGTGGAAACGGGAAATCCTCGAGACCAGCGGCATCGTCCGGCACGGTTCTCACATGCAAAAATTCGGGAGCGACTCCACCGGGAATCGAACCAGGTTGACCTAAGGGGGAGGTGAGTAGTTTGACTACTACCCCACCTCGGTTCCCAAACAGAACTGGTGTCCACGCACTGATGAATATAAGTGTATTGCTCATGGCTTGCTTTGTATTATTTTTAAATACACACTTGAGAGTTATGATGTCCATTAATGGTGGCATTTTACACAGGAAGTGGATTTATCGTTTATCGTGCTGTGTGAAGGAAAACAGCACCTCATAAAGTTGAGTATCTACGCCATTTGTAGTCGAGGTAGTTTCTCAAGATCGTTAACAACTACTTCCGATAATATAATGCACAAAAGACATGACTCGTTAGTTGCAAGGCGTAAGTGAGTTTCACTGCCATACAATGGCATACACAACGGAAGGGCCTACAGCCCTCCCCAAAAAAAAGTAAAAATACAAATAAATATTAACAAACGTTGGTTAATTTACTGAAAATTGTGTACTCAAAACTGAAATAAACAATTGTAATAAGTTCCCATTGAGTGTGTACTTGAAATTTAAAAATATATATTTCATTGGGAAAATGTGTATTTTCTTATCGTATAAAATGCTCACTTCAGAAATTGAGACTCAGTCCCTCCCAAAAATAAAATACTGTGTACGCAACTGCTGCGATAGAAGTAAAATTTCACACATGAAATTAATTTGCTGCAGCGTCTGCAGCGTGTTATGCATAAACTAGCGTGTTGGTGATATGTTAAAGGATTAATTTGACACGTATTTATTCTTCGTCGCAGTTCCTGTAGTCGAGCATGGGCAGTATAGTGGGAGAGCTGCCTACGCTGGTTTGGAAATAACCAAAATTCTTGTATGGCACTTTATATTGCTAAACAAAAAAAAACACGACCGAACGTCGTAGCAGACAAAAATTCAATAATAAAAAAGCAATATATTCTCTTTTTCCGATATTTGTACATTTTTATAATTTTGGATGGCTTGAGGCCGAGCATTTCCCAGCAACATGGCAAATAAAGTCGGAAACTTTTTTTTTAATGTACTGAAAACTGAAGGTAAATAACGATTGCAGTTCTGCCACAATATTCCGTGAATGAAATCTCACCGTGACCTAAACAGGCCTACCTAACTTACCTAAGTTCGCAAATTAAGTATAAAACTGAGGATACAGTGCAGAATCTTGAGTTGGGTTTGGTACACTGTGGGAACTAATAAGGAATTAGCGCTGAACTGTATACGAGAAGCAAGTAAAGGACATGGCACAAAGGACAGCAGATTATTAAATGACAACCGCGACACAACTCATTAGAGGCGACGACAGAGACAAAGGGAAAAAAACCCACAAACCAAGCGACCCGGAACGTGAAATAGCAGGAAAACAATCTAGTTAAAATCAAATATAACATTACCGATCGACAAACGTTTCGGTACAAAGCGATACCTTTATTATACCGCGTATTTTTGAAAACTTGTTTGTCGCTATGAGACGCGGAAATTGTACGTGGTAATTGTTGCTGTAGCACCAACCAGGTTTTCTAACACGCCCAGCAGTACTCCGAGCCTGTAACAGACACCTATGTATACCAATAACAAAAATATATATAACAAAAAGTTAATAACATACAACCAATATGGAAATTTCAACAGCTGCTGACGAACAAATGATAAAAAGTGGAGAAAGTAGAGAAACGTCAAGTTTAGCCTTACCGTGACATTAGCTCGGGAAATTCTGGGCCTCTAAATAATGCCATCACACGCACAGAAATCACAATTGAATTTGGGTCGTTTGTGCCCTAAGGTAACACATTCTTGAACGTTTAACACGGCCGTGTTTTACCTTTGCTCCTCAGGTGCTTGCATAGGCTCTTGCTGCTGGAATAAGCAAACCTCTGACACTTCTGTAAATTCTGCTTACTTCCATATTTTTTTCTTGTCCGTTGTGGTACATTCCACTGCCACATGCAAATATCGTGAACCCAGTAACCAGTCAACGTTCGTCAATTAAATGACAATTTTCGAATTGTTAAGAACATAAATATGCTACTTCAGCCATAATTCTTACCCTATGTGCTGTCCGTTTCAAGGCGGCAGCGAAGATAAACATTGCTTCTGATTAACCCAAAGCAGCTGGCTGGCTAGTCGGTTCGCGGTATGATTACGGTAGAAAATAGTTCTGACGGCATTTTGTAATTTTTAAATCTACAATATGTGTTTTAAATTGTTAATCATAATTTCTAATGCCCTACAATACTAACATACACTGTGGGCATGTAAGAGTAAAAGTGCTTGCAGCTTGAGAATATTTTCGAGTGTTTCCTTTCGGGGTAGCAACGCACTATGTAACCAGTTTTTGTAAGATGGCGGACGCGAGGGATGGGACCAAAGATTCGCCATTCATAAAAGTCAAACAATATGAACGCTTCTGCAAAGCAAACAGAAAAGAGTGATAATCAATACATTTAAGGCTAAAGGTAAAAAAATTCCATAAGTTACAAAAACTTAACTACAATAACTATGGTTTTGGTAATGTGAAAGCGAATGAAACGTGATTCTTACAATTGCTCATGACTCATGGAAACATAACCAATTCCTTTCAAATGTGCGGATAGGTGAAGTAAAACAAGTTGTCACCTTGATATGAATAGAGTAAAACGTGTAAGGAAGTGGCCATCAACTAAAAAAAAAATTATACTTTTACCAAGACGTTAAGACAAAAATCTACTTTGCATAATTCCCTCCCTAAATTACAGTGCCGAGTGAGTGGGGCGACCTCCGTGGCACAGGTGGTTGCGTGCCTGCGGTTTATGGCGCGAGAGGTTCTGGGTTCGAGTACCGGGTAAGGCTTGGGTGTCGACGTGTTCGTCTCTGAGTCACTGCGCATGAGAACTGTTAATGAACGAATTCCTGTCGATAAAAAAAAAGCTTCGTAGTGATAACACACTGGTGCCACATTCGGGAGGATGCGGCTTCGATTCCCGGTCCGCCTGCCCTGGTTTCTGTTCCTCGTGGTTTTCTGAACTGGTTTCGGCTCCGAGGTTCCCACTGTCAAAGAGACCAACCAAAGTTACTTTAAGTACGGGACTCAATTTTCCTTGCCTCCAAATATACGCGGTAACAGGCAGAAATGTTTTCTGGGGGGTTTGTTTAAAAAGCGCCCAGTTTACCGATGGGTTAGCCACCACCACCGCCACCGAACAAACATGCGTGGAAGTGTTTTCAATTCCCTGGAGACGTCCAACCCACCCACCAGGATCTCGGTGATTGTGTGCTACTCTCGCCGAGAACATGCTGCTCTCCTTCCTTCTACAACACACCGTCGACGACAGAGCTGGGCGCAGCGAGAGACGGAGAAAAAAAAAAAAGCTGTCGCAAACACAAACTAGCGCCAACGCAATATAACCGTACGCAAACGTAACTCCACACAAGCCACTAATCAGAATGTTGCTTACACGAGCACACACACGCACGCGCGCCCAGAGAACTAACACCATTCTTTACATCACGGCGGGGAACCCCACCGTTACGTC
>NQII01001712.1:213986-237068 GCA_002778355.1 Clitarchus hookeri | reverse complement strand
AAATTCCATCACGGCTTTCGGGATCAGAGAGTACTAGAATAGTATCGAGAATGGAGAAGGATGGCGTATGTACGTGTAGGGATGAGGGGGGGTCCGGAGGCTTCAGACGGGAGCACGTGGCGAATGAATCATTCAACTGGGCTGGGCACCCGCGGGAAACTGGGATAATACATCGCAACCAATATTTTTTCTTCTGGCTATTTTGCTTGCTTTGCGAATTTATTTTCAGAATAAAAAAATTAAGGCATCGTGTCGGTGGCGATTTATTAGAGTAGGTATTTCCATTACCTTGAGACGCATCCACAAAAAAAAAAACTTTAAGTTCACGACAGTGCACTGGGATATTTCGTAGATTCATGCAGACTTTTCTCATGTAAGTTCAAGTATTTTTGGAGGACTTTCAAGTACCGGAACGTGATATTTAAAAGATAATATTAATTAAATTAAAAACTATCTAATAACGATAAACTACTCACATATGTAATCACACGTTTGAGAATCAAAAATTGAAAAAGAAAAAAAAATTAAGCCAGGAATATTAAAAAACACTTTACTTAAAAAGTATATGAAACCTACGAGTATTTTACTATCGCCAATGACCATTCCGAGCATCCATGTTGGTTTGTCAGACATTTCACACGCCATAAGTGACACGAAATCATTTTTTCACTCATCTGTGATGTTGAATAATTGTGTGCACCCTCCAGCAGCCACTCCGCGTGTATATTTCCAATACAACTAACAGAACCCTGAAGAAAAAACACGCGCCAGTTTCTACAAAAAAAATATTTTTTTCGCTCATAGTCACGCAGATGTAATCTATTATACAACCTTGCAATTTAAAAACTTCTTAAAATCCGGCAGAGTTTAAGGACTTTGTTAAGGCCTTGGAAGCAAACGCTTAAAATTCAAGAACTTCCAAGGACCGTAAGAATCCTGTGTGTACTCGAGTCTGATATATTTATTCGTTAGTTGCTGTGAGAGTGCTGTTGGCGCCGTGTTTTTTTTTTCCCAGCATACCCTATTTCTAAGTATTAAGTGCATCCGACGTAGGGACGGGAGCCAATTGCGTCTCAGGGCTAGGCCCCATACGCCTACAAGGGAGGTAAGCCATGCAAAGGAGGCGTGCATTGCGGCAGAAGGGATTAAGGCAGTCATGGCCGCGTTTAGGGCCATGACTGCCTCCCTAAGTGTACCTATAGCTGAGTATATAGCTAAGAATGGGGAGAGGAAAACCGACATAGACACCGTGAAAACCCATCCCGACAGGAAGCAAGTTCAAAACTTATGCGCGCATTACTGAAATGCTACAGGAAACAGAGGGTGGGGATAGCCAACGTGAATTAGGAAGTACTAGAAGAGAGGGGTCGGCTGTTGGCGCCACAACTACTCGCGGGTGAATATACAAGAGGCGAGTTGCGTCCGGCGAGAGGAGAAGTCGTTATTACAGGAATAAATACCAATAAAAATATACATAGTTCCGGATTTTAACGAAATGTTTAGCAACTAATTCCTTTTTTTTTTTTTTAACGCGTAAAAACATATCCACTTTCGCGATTGGATAGTTTTGATCGCAACGTGTCTTAGGTACCAGTCCGCGAATCACGTTCCGTATCGGAGTAACCTAATTCTGATTGGACTAGTTAAGAACAAAGGTTTATTTTTTACGAAGACAAAGGTCTTAAAGAAACTGCAGAAGTGCACTTAAGATATGTGAAGTCTAGGCAGCACGTAAATACATTTCGCGGAAATCAGGTGTCGCTACAAGTTAAGTGGCGAACGGTGGGCGTTGCGTGTGAATGGCGTTTCGCGTGTGGGCAGCGACTGATAAGCCCTAATGTTTATCTTAATTGCTCTGCATGGCTGGAAACTCACAAGTTTTAGTCCATTCATGGTTACCTCCAAAAGTTTCTCCGCCTCATGCTAACAAAGCTTTACTAAACCTAAAAAATTACACCAAAGGGGCAACTCATCGTACTCAACTTTAATAATATTCCCCATGAGAACTACTTTTTGCCAAGAATTATCAACACACACATTTTCGGTTTTACTCATGTTCATTATGAGTTGAGAGATTTGGGCGGCTCTTAACAACGAGGTCTTGAGAGTCTATGAGTGTGAAATGATGTGAGAATGGAGCAGCGTCGGAATGTAAGGGCGGGGAAAACGGGAGATACCAGAGAAAACCCGCCGACCAGTGGCACCGTCCGGCACGATTCCGACATGCGAAAATCCGGGTGCGACCCCGCCGGGAATCGAACCCGGTTCGCCTAGGTGGGAGACGAGCAGTCTAGGCACTACACTACCGCGGCCCCTCTGGTAGCTAAAGAAAGGGGAACTGTCTGTGGATGTGTAACAAATTAGTGATAGGTAAGTTGCAGTCATAAATTATATGCATTTTAAGGGGAAGTAAGTAATTTATTTCAGAGAATCATACTGAAGGCATTCGATAATCGTTGGAATTGCCACAGTTCCACGAACTCTCCGAGCCGCTCGCACTTTCTCCATGGCAGCCGGCGTAATGCAGTCGGCGACCGCAATCGACAAGCGGCGTGCCGACGATTCCTGGAAACTTACGCCCCTGGAGCCGATGACGTCGACGGCATCACGTTTCTGCGAAAAAAAAGGAACCTCCTTCGCAACGCCAGCACAGTGCGAATTCAGTTCGCGACGCCTACGAGAGCAGACGTGCTAGAGTTCTAATTTAAGGCTGTTACTCCGCCAGATGCAAACAAAGCTTAACTGTGTCTAGAAAAACGCATTGCATTTGTGCGCGCTTTCTTTATTAATAATTTACATCATAACTATTTCTTGCTGGGCATTACCAACACACCTATATTCTCCCTGTTTTTATTCATATTAATTATAACTGAAATATTACACTGTATAGATAAAATATGAGTAAAAGTTCAATTTAACCAAAAAATAATATACTTTTATGTTAATAGAAGTATAAAACGCTTGTGATACGTGCAATATTTAGGGAAAAAAAAACATACCAGTCATATATGGCGTGATTTTTCAGAGGTTTGATTCAAAAATTGTGAAGATACCGCGAATAGAATATACCAGGTTAACTGGGAACAAAAAAACTTTCCTTGGGTCACAGAATAAGTAAGTATACAGATGTGAAACAGACGCTTATTCCGCAAACTCCGGTTGCACATGCCCGCAACCCGGCGTCACTGGCTAGCAACATGTCGGAACGCAGTTCGCCGATCACCGCTTGGCTTAACATGGAAGGTCGCCTGGGTAGGCCGCTGAACGGTGTGGAGAGCTCCAGCAGAAAACGTTTTATTAAAAAAACCGTCCAATGTGCCTGAACGAGGTCTGCTTAAGAATAGCACTTAAGAAACGTCACGCGTCTGTATATGTTTTTCAGTTGCTCCATTTCTCTCTAAAGCATGTTTTTGTGATAGTGAAAATGGCTCAAACGGGTCTTTTCACGGTCATTTTTAGGTATGAACATCCCGACACTAGACATTAAAAAAGGAATAGGGGCGTGCATCAAACATTTATTATTATTATTACGTCATCAAATGGCAAGGTCTCCGCTGAAAGTCCCGTAGAGGCGCATTATCGATGGCAAGACTGCACACCAGTTCAGTGCTTTGTGCGTAGATGCGATGAGAGAGTTGATGCCCATGTCTCGTTCGACCTCAGACGTGCAAAATTCCTTCAACCAGGCGGCCACCTTAACTCACTCGCCAGCCGGCAGCCCAGAAAATGACGCGGTAGCCAATCAGACACAAGGTCCCGGTCCCACAGTTTCGTGCAGGCAATCAACGAATGGGTAAGCCCGCCAGCAAAGGTACTTCTGTATTCTAACGGATTCTGCGCCAAGGAGAAGGCAGTCAATCATTTTGGGCAGTCGATCGCACCTGAAGAGACTGAACTGGAGAGATTTGGGCGTCTCTTAACATCGAGGTCTTGAGAGCCTATAAGGGTGAAGTGAGGTAAGTATGGAGCAACGCCGGAATGCAAGGGCGGAGAGAAGCGGGAGATCCTGAGAAAACCCGCCGACCAGCAGCATCACCTGGCAAGATTCCCTCGACCCCGCCAGGACTCGAACCCGGTTCGCCTTGGTGGGCCTCACATACACCGTGACGAGGCACACGCGTAGCACTTATGTCGGCGCCTCGCCAGGTCAAAATTTTGTTAGGCCGGTGTGCGCGCTTTGTGCCACCGCACATTATAGTTCGACGAGGAAGCAGGTTCATTAAAAACAACGCCCCTGTGAAGTTTAAAACATCTCTCTCTCTCTTTTTCTTTCTCTCACCCTCCCTCCCTCCATCCATCACGTGCTTCTCGCTCTCTTTGTATCCTCTGGGTCCTGCAGAAGTCAGTTGAAAGTCGCAAGGAGGGTGCAGAAAAGAGAAGTGCGAGAAAGAAACGTTACTGGGCGAGAGAAAGAAAGAGACGTTCAAGTTTCCCCCTATTTCGCCCACTCCGGACGAAAGTCGGTGGACCGCAGCGAAAAGTTTTGCATAGGAAGAAATCCGCGAGGTGTGCGTGAGAAAGGGTGGAAGGAACTCACTGCTCGTGGCAGGTAAGGAAGGAGGGGGTGTTTGAAGCGAGTTTACTGGTGCAGTGGTTTTGCGGGAGGAACTAGGGCGTGGCCCGGGCTACTGGTTTTCTACAAACACGTGGAATTATTACCGGGAGGAACTTGCGTGGCCCGGTGGAATGTCGAGCCGAACCTATCTGCTCGCAATTGCTTCCAGGAGGAAAAGTGAAGGGCAGTCTCCCCAGCCCGTCGGCTATGTCTCATCGCAGCTGGGTTATCCCCGCCCGGAGAGAGCGAATTCTTGTAATATAACTGGAATGGCGGCGCAACAGGTAGAAAAAAAAATGTGTTCCTCACCTTAACTCCTTTATTAAGCGGCCCGCCTGTCTGCATCGCTTTTCTCTTTTTTTTTTTTTTTGACCGAGAAGTGCAGGAGCGATAAGGGTAACACTAGCACGCGATACTATAGCTCCATCGCCGCTACGCGCAGGGCTCTGAACTGGCATAGTGTTCTCGTAGTGCTGCGTGTACCTAAGGTACTTTCAGCGGTGACCTACGAAAAGTCTGTAGCAAAGTTGAATACAGGTTCCTATCGTAGTTCGACTCGTATCCGGCTGGTATGTTTTAAGATACGGCAGTCTGAAAACCCCGTTTTTAACTATATTGTAGGGCTCCAAAATAATAAATTCAGCCAGCAAGCGTGGCAACTTTAAAGTAACATTCCGTCCTCGTCTGGGGTATGATGTCTTATAGCAGGTGAACATACTGGACGCGCCTTTAATAGTTTCGTAAAAAAACACCAGGATTTAAAACACTATGCAACGCAGTTGAAGCGCCAGGCAAATGTGTATCACAGCCGCCTACTGAGAGAGCCAATTTTGAAAAAGTTTTCACTTATTAAATCGTTTTACACTCTAAATCTTAATTGGTGATTTCAATCAGTAGGATTATTTTATTAAATCTTCAGTTAATTGGTTTTTATTTACTGGGAATCAGTGGTATGCACTGAGGTTTTACTTCCAGGTCAGTGAAATTCAGTAGGAATCAGTATAGATCACTGTTTAATCAGTGAATACCAGCAACTAAAATCACTAATACAGTTTTACGGATTCGAGTGGAGCTGTTTCAGCAAATCTGCAGTCAAATTCGCTGATTTAGAACGGCTTTAACTATATCTATTTTAAAACGTTTTGCTTCAAAAATTTGTTTTACTTTTTTTTTAGAGGAAAAATTTTGTACTTCGGCAAATTTCTTCTCCTGAACTTCGTTTTAATTGTCACGTTACACAAAAAATTTACAACACGCGGGGAAAGAAATGCCATAGTTCCCGCATTCTCAAATGGTAAAATGACAAATCTACCGTTTCCGCCACATGCCAACAAACGACAAAACAAAGATCCTATTAAAATAAAATGAAACCATGACAGTTGAAAGGTCTTTTAGCACTTTTTTAGTGACGCTTAGTAAAATATACTTAACAAAAAAAAAAATCACGAAAAGCTAAGGATTAAAAGTATGCAACCTACTGTAATTAATCCATTTTTTTTTTTCAATTTCAAAAATTAAAATTTTTATGTGTAATTACGTATACATGCCCAAAGGTAATTGTAGGCATTCTTTTCTCAGTATAAATTATTTGACTTCTCGAATTAAGCAAGTTTTCACTATTTCTTTATATATATATATATATAGTAAAACTGTCATTTCGGCAGATGTCTATGAGATTTATAAAGTACTAGCTGTGCCCGCGGCTCCACTCGCATGGACAACAGAATTATTGTTTAAGTTTTTTTAATAAGCCCCCCTCCCCCCCTTCTCACGCCCTAGACACTTCCACCCGCCACGCCGCCACCATTACTCTCCACGTCCGCATACGGTAAACCGACTCGCGAAAGTAAATTTTTTGAGATATTTTCTCGCGATAAATAGTAGCCAATATAAACTTTCAACCGTCCAACTATTTCTGTGCAAGAAATTACGTCGATCTGTTGTTAGGTTGCCACGTTGCATTGCTATTGCATTTGTGTAGTTTTTCATTTTCCAATAAGAATTTTCCCAAGGGAATGAGAAATTTTCTCGGGGTCAAAACCCAGCCCTCCAACTATCTCTGTGCACATATTGACGTCGATCCGTTGCTCCGTTGCGACGTGGAAGGACAAACAAACAAAACACACTTTCGCATTTATATAATAGTTAGGCTATATATAGCAAGGACCGATACATTTTTCAATTATATATCAATCGATAAGTTATTTGCAATATGATACTTATAATCTATAAGTATCGATAAGTATCGACATATCTATAATTATCGATATTTCGAGCATTGACGCAGCATTGTACCCCGAGCGCCAATTTTACTAAAAAAAAAAAAATTGAGGGGATCAGATATTTTTTCAGGATAAAAAGTAGCCTATGTCAACTTTTACTGCAGTACAGAAGCGCAGCCGCCGATCTTTCATGGTACGGCCTGAGCGAAGTAGCGCAGGGGCAAGCCAATAAATTTGCGTTCGGGAGGACCGGGGTTCGAATCCCAGTCCGGCCATTCTCATTTTGGCTTTCCATGGCTTCCCGAAATCGTTCCAGGCGAATAGAGACATGCGCCCAGTAAATTTGGTAATGAAGGAGGGAAAAGTTTTATCTCTGGTAAAAACACATATTAGTATTTCTCTGTTATATATAGATTTATGCTACCGGGGAGTTTTTTTTAGGTATTTTTATTATACACAGTTCTTTACTACATTATATTGTTCCATCTTTAACGGTTTAGACAGCGCATTGCAAGAGAGCGCGCTGGCGGCAAACTTTTTCCGACTTGATTCACTATTATTATTGTTTGTAAATTTTTGGCCAATATCACCTTTCAGCCCTCCAACTATTTCTGTGCAAGAAATTACGTCGATCTGTTGCTCGGTTGCGACNCCTTTCAGCCCTCCAACTATTTCTGTGCAAGAAATTACGTCGATCTGTTGCTCGGTTGCGACGTTACATTGTTGACCATGCATTGTTATTCCTTTTGTGTACTTGTTTTCGTTTTCCAATAAGAATTTTAATATTAAATTTAAATANGTTGACCATGCATTGTTATTCCTTTTGTGTACTTGTTTTCGTTTTCCAATAAGAATTTTAATATTAAATTTAAATATGATATTTTCTCGGGATAAAAAGTAGCCTATGTCACTTCCCGGTCCTCCAACTATCTCTGTGCAAAAAACCACGTCNTGATATTTTCTCGGGATAAAAAGTAGCCTATGTCACTTCCCGGTCCTCCAACTATCTCTGTGCAAAAAACCACGTCGATCCGTTGCTCCGTTGCGACGTGAAAGAGTGACAAACAAGCATTCAAACACACTTTCACATTTATATATATATGCATATAGGTATTTATTGCAATAGCAGGAATAATTGCCGTGCTCAACTGCGCTACACTGTTCCGTTATTATTTTTTTAAATCGCAACCCTATCTATATAAAAGCTACTAACACGTGTTCCAACAGTGAAAACGCGGCACCAAATAAAAGTTAGCTGTGATGAACACGTGGACGTAAGCGTTCCAGGGCTTTGTCGGTGCCATTCATTACGTTCCGAAATGGAAAAAAAAATGCTGCACGATATGCGTGTGTTCGCATTGCTTTCGTTCCACCGCTGTCGACAATTAACTCCCGCGCAATTAAGAGAGTTGCAGGAAACCGATCGACCGCCATGGAAGCAGTGGAAATTCGCCCGTTTCGTTTTGCCACCGCAGGTGGACAATAAACAATCGTGCTGCAGTTGGGGCGATTGTAAATTGAAAACTTTTCAACCCCTTAAAACTTTTCAACGCCTTAAAACTTTTCAACCCTTTACTTAGTTTTTCCCTTCAGTTACTGTGTATCTACCTTTTTCCAAGCCACCGTAACTGAAATTAACACAGGTGTGCTGTGCTGTAATGATTACATCACTATGGACTATTCACACTTAACCTGCCACTTTTATAGTCTTGCTTAGAATATACTTTTCTCTTCCTATTATAGCCTTGTGTCGTACGTGAAATTAACATTGCCATGGATGGGTGTGATCTCTTTATTCCTACGCGACCCAGCTGAAAAAGTGGAACAGTTAAGAATTTACTATGTTATTGATACGCAAAAAGGTGTTCTGTTTTTTTCAAAACAGGAAACACGAACTTTAGTCGACATATATTTAAATATTACGCTCGCAATAAGACCCCAAGTATTATAAATATTTTTTTCATTAATTCGTTGCCGGCTTAACTGCCAGCCTGCCAGCCAGCGCGTAATACAGCGTACACGTAGTTATAGGCTGTTCAAGGTAAAGTGAGCACTTTTGAGGCCTTAGTTACTTTTTCATATCAGCTATTTTTTTTTATCTTCTACCGCATTTTAAAATAAATATTGNCACTTTTGAGGCCTTAGTTACTTTTTCATATCAGCTATTTTTTTTTATCTTCTACCGCATTTTAAAATAAATATTGCCATGTAAGTAATACACAAAGAGTATATATTTCGCCTGACTCGATAGTTAACATCTAAGGCTGCAATAAAATATATTTATTGACTATTATTCCGAATGAGAGGGCTTCAAAAAGTGCTCACTATCGGCAGTGACTTATTTTCCAAAGGTAGGTTTATAAAACGCCCACTTTACGGAGACGAACAGCCTTTACACAAAAAATAATAATAATACTGTAGGAGAAACAAAGTCATTACAAAATGTCTCGGTTTTTTAAAACAAATTGTTGCAACTATTTTTTTGAGATAGTTTTTAGTCACACCAGGCAGTGCTATGATAGCTTCTGTTTATCTGCAACGCCGTTGTGCATAACGACGAATACATCGCACCTTCATCTTCGAAGACGGGTACGCCGGGAGGAGGAAGGCGACGAAACTTGCCTTTGCGCTATGAGTAGAGATAGCCCCTAGTATTTCACGAATTAATTGGGTGACGAGGCAGACTTCAAACACTTGGTCTTTTCTCCAATGACTGTGATTGGACGGCATTTGTTTAGAAACGATCCGTTTAACTGTGAGCCAGTAATAAGCAGGAAGCAGTAGTGTGAGCAAGTGTTGAACAGTCGTGTGCAAAGGCCTCGCTTGCTCGCAGCAACCAATAAGCAAACGACAGTGTCTCGAGTGTACAGAGAACTGTAAAGTCTAGCCTGTTGTCACATCGATCCGCGAAATACTCGGGGGCTCTAGCTATAAGTAGGGCCAGTGACTTTTCGCGTAAAAATCGGAGCACACAGTAGACTTCAATACTGTATACACACCTCAGCNGTCATGTAAGTAATACACAAAGAGTATATATTTCGCCGTTGTTGTACCTCCATTGGCTGTTGGTACCGTGTCAGTCTTTTACCAAGCCACTCAGGACTAAGTAACTCCGACACGAATGACCCTACAGTGCTTTGGACTGTATCTTGTCTCGAAATCTTTTCGCGAAATATCACTGTCCCTAGCTATAAGTAAGGACCTCCGAATTTCTTGCTATAGTAGAGCTGCAGACTAAAATTCAAGACGTTGTACATTCCTTTGACGTCTACCATTGGCGGACAACTTGTGTGGGACGTCCTAAGGACTGTTCTAGCAAATAGTAAAGGCTGGGCGGTTCAGCAACCAATCTCGGGTAGACCAGTCACGTGAAGGTAGACGACGCCGTATAGTTACCAGTAGTCAATGAAATCACGAATTGCACTCAAGTAATTATAGGACCGGTAAGCATAGTATGTTACCAAATTATAGTATTTTGCATGTCTCTAGATATGAGTTTTCTCGGGGTTATAGCCCGAGCTATTAGAGTTAGTAGCCCGGACATATTTTGTACACATTCGTTGTTTGCGCGTTTACGCGTTGTCTCACTNTTGTGTGGGACGTCCTAAGGACTGTTCTAGCAAATAGTAAAGGCTGGGCGGTTCAGCAACCAATCTCGGGTAGACCAGTCACGTGAAGGTAGACGACGCCGTATAGTTACCAGTAGTCAATGAAATCACGAATTGCACTCAAGTAATTATAGGACCGGTAAGCATAGTATGTTACCAAATTATAGTATTTTGCATGTCTCTAGATATGAGTTTTCTCGGGGTTATAGCCCGAGCTATTAGAGTTAGTAGCCCGGACATATTTTGTACACATTCGTTGTTTGCGCGTTTACGCGTTGTCTCACTCAGCAAATAAATATCCTGGGAATTCTGTTTTTTTTTTTCGCCAGAAAATATTAAAACCAGTAGGTTTTTTTACTATCATATTGCGTATTTCAAAAAAGTGAAAATGGTTAGACGTGGCATTTTTAGAGCTTGCCTGAGAAAAGTAATACCGTACGCTCGTAGCTACATCAGTAGGCTTTCAAAAATTGTAATAAAGTCTCACTATTACAGATCTAACTTGCGTAGGAAAGCGTGACGAAGGAAGCACTGCACGCAGGTTCAACGCTTTGCTCGTACGGGCGATGGAACACTGGACACGTCTGTTATTGTCGCCCGTATCGCTGTACCACGAATGCGACAAAAAAAATTATTGCGCTCATGTACTCTTANGGGGGGGGGGGGGCTTCGAATGGACCACTACATCCTACTATACGACATTCATAACTAATAAAGAATACTACAAGTATTTCCAGAATTGTCGGAAAAGTATGATTTACACTGCATATATGCTGTTCACGGTAAAATTATCACTTCTGAGGCCCTAGTTACTTTTCTCTTTCTGCCATTTTTTATCATTTAACCACCTTTTAAAATAAGTTTTGCCATGGGTAAGTAATAAGCACGGTGTGTATATTCCTCCTCAGTCTGAAGTTAACATCTAAGGCTAAAATAAAATAAATTTATTGACTATTATTGAGAATATAGCCTATAGCCATATAGCCTATATATAGCCTGTTCACTTTACTGTGGATATAGCCTATATAAGAGAATAATGCAAATACAGGTGGTTCGGAAACACAGTGCCCACACTCCAGACATAGCTTATTTGGACCAACAGCAGCACAAGAGCCATATATCATTTAATTGCGTTCAAAGTAACGGCGCACAAGCCCTGGAGAACAAGACAGTGCGATCACGCATGTGGGCTAAGTTGCGTCTCCCTCCAAGGACATGAAGACGCGAATGATAACTACGACTTTGGCAGTGTACCATGCGAAGATCGGAAGTTACGCAACAGGCAATCCAGACAGGCAAGCATTCCGCACATCTAAGACACAGCATGCCTGGGAAAATGTTTTTACGTCGGGACGTAGCGCTACGAGCTGATCTTTCTGGCGACATGCCCTTTCCAACGACACCCAACTGGCTTTCACTTCCCCCGCCCTGAAAACAGAGGCGATCGCGTCACCAGCTCATGGCTCCAGCTGCTGGAACGACCGGAGACTGGAGAGTCGAGCCTTCCAGGAAGGTGCGCATCGCAGAACGCCGTGTGACACACGCTCCAGCCGCAGAACCACCCACGTGTACAGAGGAGAAATTGCAGCGTGGGTCCCGTGCCTAGAGTTCGATTGGGGCCGCGGTGGTGTAGTGGTTCGACTACTCGCCTCCCACCCAGGCGAACCGGGTTCGACTCCCGGCTGAGTGGCCCCCGGATTTTCGCACGTGGGTATCGTGCCGGACGATGCCACTGGTCGGTGGGTTTTCTCGGGGATCTCCCGTTTCCCCGCCCATGCATTCCGGCGCTGATCCATACTCACCTCGCTTCGCCCTCATCGGCTCTCAAGACCTCGATGTTAATAGCTTCCCAAATCTCTTCACTCTCTCACTCAAGTTCGATTCCAATCTTCTGCAGAGGTCCTGTATAAGTTTCCTGAATTTTCGAGTGTATTCGGGAATACTATAGAAGCGCCGCTGTAACTAAGGACTTGGGAGCTCTGCCAATGTCGGGCCACTTCTCCCCGGGAAAGAAAACAATTGGTAGACGGTGATACGGTGGGTGGGGGGGGGAGTACCTGCATATTCGTCTGCCTACCTGCCAGCTACCTGTGCTGGGCGTGGTTGGTGCTTTGCAAGTCGTTGTCTCTCTCTCTCTCTCTCTTTCACTAAGCTAGGCGGTACCAAGTCCGTTCTTAGGCCGGAGCGACTGTATTATTTTTAATCTTCCGATTTTTACGGTCTTGCCTCTACCACAGAGCACACACTGCAGAAATGGAACAGCCGCTTATACCGCCAACTGTCGCGGCACGCGCAAGCAAAATGGCGTCGCTAACCAGTAAAATGCTGGAACACCGTTCGCCAAACAGCTCCTGGTAACCTACTCGGCAGCCCAGCCAACAGGGAACCTTCTGCAGCATGCAGAAGCCAAACAAAGACAAGGGCCGTTCCCAGAGCCTCCCGAACTCAATAATCAGAGAATGGGTACTGAGGAATCTATACGCCATTTCTTCTGTATGTACTTATCTACTCTAGCCTCGTCCTTTATTGACACGGAAGTATACGTATTTTTCCTCTGAAGTCAACAGATTTTTAAAGGCATTATCTCTATCTTTTTGTAAATACTTGTGGTTTATCACCATATTTACCACAATACTTAGAAACCAATAGTTATTCTTTTCCCATTTTTTACTGAGCCTTAATACAAGTTTTTGAAGAAATTGTTTAAAGGCATTTAATTCAGACTTGTTACTAGTTTTTACTGGCACCAACAGTATTCTATTAGATTTGATATATTCGTCCCTTGTTGCATTGTCGCCCATTACAGTTCCCTGTTGGACTTCAATCAGAATAAGCATATTTTTAATCTAAAAATATTAAATTTTAAAGTGCGCACGTTTAAACTGTGGTATTATGGCTTCAGCACTCCCGATAAGGCAAGGCCCCGGCTAGCGAATGTGCACAAAGGGCCATAAATATCTGGAATGAACTGCCAGCGCGCCTTCATCGTCGCTCGTAGGCAAACGAGTTGGCAGTCCAGGCTGCAGTGTTTCCTGTGCCGCCAGAGGACAGTTTCTCTCTTTTTTTTTTCTATGTTCGGCGCGGCTGTCCACGGTCCCCAACTTGACCTTGAGCGGCCTGCCACCTGGCTGTCTCGCGCACGTTGCATTTCCGCCTTGCGACAACGTTACAAGCGTCTGTGGCCGGTCGAGGCCGTGTCTACCGCGCATGCGCGGATGAAAACCAGCCGTTTATTCACCAACTTGCCTAGGTTAATTTTTAATTGCCAAAACCTTATTCCACTATTACTATAGGTCAGTTTGTGTTAAATTATTAAAAAATATAAAAACTCGAATTCACGCTCTTTCCTAGGTTAGTTTAGAGGGCCCCGTTAGATTGGAAATTTACTATAGCTGTTTGATCCAACAACTAATCGATATTTCTATATAGTGACAAAGTTGGGTGTAATAAGGCATATCGATACCATCACGTTATCGATAATATTGGGAATACCAACATTTTAAAACTGTAATATTTATCGCAAACAAGTATTCGGAAAACACCTGAACTGACGGAAAACAATCACTATAAGTAATTATTATAACAAATAATTTCTACAGTACCGAGATCGACTTATCACACCAGTAATTTCCTAAATTTGTACGTGCGGAATATTTTTTTCCTATCGATGATTATATACCTAAATACGGAACAGTCCTTTCTATCACTCAGATAACAGCATAGTATAATATTCTCCTCCGCCCTTAGAAACAGCAGAATAAAAGTATCCATTACAAATATTTCATTTTCTCTTCGGTAAAACCATGTATGTACAGAACATCGGTTCCGTTAGAACGCTTTCAGTGACAGGGTCCAACACATGCGATCTTTCAGAGGAAGTACACTGCAGATGGCAGAAGACACGTTCCAGTACTGTAGAGAGATTTGGGCAGCTATTAACGTCAGGGTCTTGAGAGCCGATAGGGGTTAAGCGAGGTGTATATGGAGCAGCACCGGAATGTAAGGGCGTGGGAAACTGGAGATCTTCGAAAAACACGCCGACCAACGGCATCGTCCGATTCCCACGTGCGAGAATCCGGAGGCGACTCCGCCGGTAATCGAATGCGGTTCCCCTTGGTGGAAGACGAGCGCTCTAGCCGGTACTCCACCGCGACCCCACTGCGCACCGCTTTCGCAAACCCTCAGTGTGATAATATTTTGCATAAGAACTATATCTTACCAGGCATTGCCAACACACCTGTTTTCTCACTGTTTCTTCGATATTAATTATGAATGAAATATTGTAATTTATATATAAAATATAAGTAAAACTTCAATTGAACCAAAAAATGAAGCACTTTTACGTTAAAAGAAGTATAAAACGCTTGTGATAAATGACATATTTAAGAAATAACGAAACACGTCACACATAGGGTGAATTTTTCAAAAGGTTAAATTCAAAAAGTGTGAAGAAACCGTGAACAGACAATACAGTAGAGTTTTATTTATGAGTTAAAACATTCGGACGATAAACTACCATCATAGCGTGGTTCGCAATACAATTTAAACTCAAAACCCGACTATTTTGTTACAGTTGGCAATGGCAAGATAGCAGCACAACCCTCCGATATTCGCTCCCGCCCNCGTGGTTCGCAATACAATTTAAACTCAAAACCCGACTATTTTGTTGCAGTTGGCAATGGCAAGATAGCAGCACAACCCTCCGATATTCGCTTCCGCCTTGTGTTCTGTTCCGGAGCTCGTCTTCCTACAAGTTACGAGGCCAAGCTAACTTTGTTCCTTTGCTGTTCGATCCAGTAGCTTTGTCGATAAAGTGAAATATACGATACAGAACTTGCATCTTCTCATCCAAACTACGGCAATTGTCAAAGAGTTCTGGGACTGCTAGATTTCTTTCCGACTCCTACAGCTGGTCGCCGTGCCTTTCTAGGGTGGAAAAAGGGATGGAGGGAGATAACCCCTGTGTTGCGAACGCACGTTATGCTTCGCTCGTCATTGCTGTTGGTTCAAAACTTAGTTCACACGCAAACCGTAATGCATATGACGCGTGTAAATGGAAAGGAAGTAACGTTATCTTGTAATACTGTNATGAAATATTGTAATTTATATATAAAATATAAGTAAAACTTCAATTGAACCAAAAAATGAAGCACTTTTACGTTAACAGAAGTATAAAACGCTTGTGATAGATGACATATTTAAGAAATAAAGAAACACGTCACACATAGGGTGAATTTTTCAAAAGGTTAAATTCAAAAAGTGTGAAGAAACCGTGAACAGACAATACAGTAGAGTTTTATTTATGAGTTAAAACATTCGGACGATAAACTACCATCATAGCGTGGTTCGCAATACAATTTAAACTCAAAACCCGACTATTTTGTTGCAGTTGGCAATGGCAAGATAGCAGCACAACCCTCCGATATTCGCTTCCGCCTTGTGTTCTGTTCCGGAGCTCGTCTTCCTACAAGTTACGAGGCCAAGCTAACTTTGTTCCTTTGCTGTTCGATCCAGTAGCTTTGTCGATAAAGTGAAATATACGATACAGAACTTGCATCTCCTCATCCAAACTACGGCAATTGTCAAAGAGTTCTGGGACTGTTAGATTTCTTTCCGACTCCTACAGCTGGTCGCCGTGCCTTTCTAGGGTGGAAAAAGGGATGGAGGGAGATAACCCTTGTGTTGCGAACGCACCTTATGCTTCGCCCGTCATTGCTGTTGGTTCAAAGCTTAGTTCACACGCAAACCGTAATGCATATGACGCGTGTAAATGGAAAGGAAGTAACGTTATCTTGTAATACTGTTCATAATCCACCGTGAACGTATTGCAGCCAGTACGGTTGCAGGAGAAATGCAGAAGACGAAATCCATTTGTATTTATTTTAATATTTCGTACGGTAGAAAATACAGCTTTTTTTGTTTACTTTGTATATTTAAATAAATACATTTTGACTACGTTATTTGCTTAATAACGGAATGCAACAAATAAATCCCGCACGAAAAAAAAGTTAATATACATAATACATGGATTCCCGAGCGACTAGTTGCACGTAAGACGAATACATTCATGACGAACACAACTGTCTCTTTATCATTGGTTGTTCACGGCTAACTGTGCAATTTTTAAATCAACCTTTACAAAATGTCACTACCCCTGCCTGCGCATATTTTAACGGGCGCGCTGACTGGCGTGCGCCTAGTAATGTTGGTCACTACGGAGGGAAATTAGTTCCCATGTCTTAACGTTGAATTTTGAAAGTTAAGAAAATATTTCTAAATACTAAAATCATTTATTAGCATTTCGTTTTTTTTTTTGTTCATGTATACAAATTCAAGAACAACTAAATTTGTACAATATTTACCTTTATAATGAATTCGGTTTCCCTTGACCGTCGCATGAATAAAGTAACTAGGCCCGCGTCAATGTTATTTGTACACATGACGGAAGAATGCACAATGCGCATATAGTCCATTCACGATTACTTCCAACTTTTCTACTAAATACTATTTATTCCTCCGCTTCATGCAAACAAAGCTTATTAACTAAGCATAGAAAATCACACCAAAGGGACAACGCGCAGCATTCGTGCGCACTCAGTGTGATAATATTTTGCGTAAGAACTATTTATTACTAGGCATTACCAATACGCCTATTTCTCACCGTTTTATTTATATAAATTATAATTTATAGATAAAATATTAGTAAAAGTTCAATTTAACAAAAAAATGTGACGTATTTAGGAAATCGCCAAGTTCGTCATATATAGGGTGATTTTCCAAAGGTTTGACCCAAAAAATTTGAAGAAACCGCGAATTGACTATACAAGTAGATCTTAAACAGTGCACGTTCTCACATGCCCGGGAATTTATCGTGGACGTATTTTTCCTCGCTGTGGCACACAACACGGCCTCAGAACGATTCACGAGAGGGNGGGGGGGGGGGGGGAGATGAAGGCGGTTAGTGGAGAAGTTTGCTCTCCGGGCGGCACCACCTGTACCTCACACCCCTATAAAAATCTTTTCCAGCCGCCTGCTCCTCCCCGCTAGCTCCACAGCACACCAGGTGCGCGCACAGAAGGCAGGAGCAGCGCCCCGAGCACAGGCAACAGTTGGCAGGCCTGTCAGCTCCCCGCGCCCAGCCCGGTTTACACGAACCCGCGCCCACCGCGGTCCAGACATCCGGGACACCTCCGCCGTACCACACTGCTACTGCAAAGGCTGGTTAACGTCACATCTACTACGGTTCATTCTACTCGGGTTAGGAACAACACGAGTTTTCTTATGGAAGAGTTCGGCAGGAAAATTCCCCTGTCGCTACGTGCGTAGTGTTCCAAAGAGGTCACTTTAAACACAATTTTAAGCTACGTGAATAATACGAGAGGAAAATTTTACTTAGTTACGTAGTTATTTTATATCTGATTTATGATTATTGCAATTATTTCGCTTTTTAACGTAGAAAATAGAGACAATCCGGTACACATGCAACACTAGTGTTTACCTAGTGGCGAAAAATTTTAGTTGCCAAACTAAAAGCATTGAGTTTCCCAACCTGAATAGAATAAACCTTACTTATAATATAAACTGTTCACGGTTATTTGAATACCTTTGAAATCAGACTTCAATAAATGTCACTGCTCCTACCAGCATATAATAATACGGACTCGTTGACTGGTGTGCGGCCAGTTTAGTTGGTAACAACGGGGAGAAAGTAGTTCCACGTCTGAACGTAGAATAAAAAGTGCTAGGTAAACATTTGTGAATACAGAAGAAACTATTTCTTTTGCTTTCTGTTTTTTTTTTCTAATAATTGTAAGTGTAACAGATAATTTGGAAGGGNCGGACACGTTGACTGGTGTGCGGCCAGTTTAGTTGGTAACAACGGGGAGAAAGTAGTTCCACGTCTGAACGTAGAATTAAAAGTGCTAGGTAAACATTTGTGAATACAGAAGAAACTATTTCTTTTGCTTTCTGTTTTTTTTTTCTAATAATTGTAAGTGTAACAGATAATTTGGAAGGAAAAAAAAAACTTTTTTAATAACTCGACAGTTTTACTTGGCCGACGCGTGAATAAAGTGATAGGCCCTTGGCAATGGTAATTTCACACATAGCGGAAGAATACACAATGTGCAAGCAAGTAGATCTTCAGCAGGGCTTCCAAAAGTGCTCAGTTTACCGTGAACAGCCTTTATATGTTGGGAAGATCAATGTTATAAGTTTGGCAAACGAATCTTAATATAGACTGTTTAGTTTGAAAGCCCTGCTTTAGATCTACTCGTATCCTTAGTTTTTATTCTTGCGCCATATGTAAAATTATCATTGCCACCGGCCTGCTCACTGTACTCGTGCGAAAGCCAAGTTAAAATGTGAATTTACTAAAAAAAAGTGAATATTTTACAAATTTGTTAATTGATACTTACATACAGGTTAAAATACCAGAAAGATAAAGAAATCATTTCAATATTCACCAATGTTAACATCAATTTTTTATTTCAAAGTGGAGACATGTGACTATTTTACTTCCGTCTCTACCAACTTTACTGGGCGCTTGCCAGTCCATGTGCCCGTTGAAATACAAACAGGCAGGAGACAGTGACATTTTTCAAAGGTTGATTTCAAAAGTAATCAATCAACCGTGAATACTAATTTACCAAATCCCAAATGCCTCCATATTTGCTTTCACCTAATGCAGCAAAGACAACTGCTGAGATAGCTTCATATTATACACATACGTATATATGTATTTATGTGTGTTTATTTATATATATATAATAAATTCACACAGTTGAATGAATTTCTATGTAAGGAGATAAATATGTATGCATGAATTTTTAATACCAACCGCACGTTATGGAATGTAATTAATTCGAATGCAAGCATAACCAAATACATGTGTTATACATGCATTTTAATATGAACATTAATTTTTTAATTTATTTATAATAGTCTCGTGAAAATGTCATGCTAAATAGTGCGTGTTATGCAATGCAGAATTACAGACTACAACTTTGCTCGACAGATAACACCATCGTTGTATACAAGTGACTATAAACAGAGATCTAATTGAACCATGCTAAATTACTAATTACGAAACGGTCAATTTGAACACAGCCTCCACCTTATCTGTGTGTCCACAATTCCAAGCTTCGTTAACAGCCAGGTAGGTATGGAGTTTTCATTTCTTGAAAAGCTGCTGTGCTACGAAGATGTTGAGATTCCCCACTACTGCTTATTTTCTGCACGAGACCCCCAAAATATTTTATTACGAATTTTCAACAGATCTGTCAAAATCTCATGACTTTTTATATTTTTTACACCGGATTTTACACCTTCACATTTTACAAACTTTCATTTTGGTAACTTGGAAGTTCCACCATCGTTAGTGGAAACATATCGCAATGCTAGGTCATTGTATGAGTAGCAATAGTCCCAGCACGGTACTTGTGATAGGTCTGGCACTGCTAGCAAAAGAAATGTACATCCCGACGTATAAATTGACAACGGCTCAGCTGGAAAAACTCTCATCCTAAAGCCTACACCATCAACGACTTAACCTAAAACTCATCTTGTCCCGTGCGAAGGGAAAAAGAGAGCAGATGACTGCAGAAGTTTTCGTATGACAACAATTTGGAAAATTAATGCATTTCCGAGTCACGTGATAAAAGATATTGTGTCCAGAACTTAATCTAGTGTCAGTTTTCTTCACCAAAAATATCACTGCCTCAAGTTTCATTTTTATATTATATATCGACTATATTATTATTATTATTATTATTGAGATAAAGACACAACTAATATTACGCTATTTTTCTGACCATGAAAATAATCATAGAGGTAAGATTACATCGCATTCAACAAAATGTTCAACAAGCATACACAAAAGCAACGCCACCTGCAATACAAAGCCTAGTACAAGGTGCAATGCATTATTTTGAAGGCACTACTTTCTGCAGTCTGAAATGCAAGTTAGAAGTGGCGCATGCTGTTTGTAGTGTAGTGGTTTGCGCAATTAAATATGCTAACTTTCCTTTATAATCACAACAATGAAAGAAAATAAACCAACAAAATAAAATACCTCTCAGCATATCGCATGCGTTGATTTATAGTCGATTTAAGCTTTCCAGAAAATCAATTTCGAAAGAAATAAAACGGAAGTGTGTCATTACTGGAAAGATTTTTTTTTTTTCCAACGCCATTTCAGCAGTGCTCAATCAACCGCAAGGTATCGAAATACACTGGTTTCAAACCCTCATTTGCAGCTGCACGTGTTTAGATGATCGCAGAAGAAAGGCGCAGCTGGATTAACACTTGTCAACCGAGGCGAGACGAAAGACGTCTGAGGAGGAACAGGTTGAAGAATTACTTATTTACAATTAGTAAGTCGACGAACAATGGAACACCCTCGATTCTAGTCGATTGATACTACTCGCTCAAAAAAGAAGACATAGGAATGAGCTCTTTCTGATAGATTATAGATCACCAATTGTAATTTGTAATAAATATGTTTATCGTTGAAGTAATAAATAATAATCCAATCAGTTACAGCCATTTATATGATAGCTAATATTTCATGACCGAACTGTAAATCATCTTAGATCTGCCGTCGACGGCCATTCCCGCCCTAGCTACAAGGAGCCTTAGGCGGTTGTCTAATGCACTTGCGCGGTTGCGCTGGCATTGATTTGGTTACCACCAAAACAGAGATTTTACTTAAAAATATATACGTATTTTGCGTAACTTACACGTTTTCGGTACTTTAAAACATGGTCCCAGGAAATGCAATAAACTTTAAAAACACAAGCTTATTTTTTTTGTAAACAACTACGTTAACGAAGTTTTCAAGCCATATCTTCCTGGCATGTCTATTGGTATGGGCTGTTCACGGTAAAGTGAGCACTTTTGAGGCACTAGTTACTTTTTCGCTATCAGCCATTTTTTATCCTTTCGCCATTTTTAAAAATAAATATTGCCATATAAGTAATAAACACAGGGTATGTATTTCACCGGGCTCGAAAGTTAACGTCTAACTAAGTCTACAATAAAATATATTTATTGACTATTATTGCAAACGAGAGGGCTTCAATAAGAGCTCACTTTACCGTGAATTGCTTATAAAATAGCTGCCGGGTGTCGGGATCCAGGAATGGGCTACAGGGGCAGCTGGCACGCGAACTCTACTCGTGTGTTCCTGTACTCGGTCTCCTTGTCGGAGCGGTGTCGCTCCTGCCACCATTGAAAACACGGGATAAGCAAAGTTGTTTACTTCCAGCAGGCTGCCGCGTAAACAAGAGAGAGTCGCGGCAGTCTCAGGGCAGCCAACTGCGCACGCCGCCGTCACGGTCCGCGAGTGACTTGCGCGCCTGCGTGCGAGAGAGAGAGAGAGAGAGAGAGAGAGAGAGAGAGAGTATGTAGTTGCGCAGTAACCAATATCCCACTCCTAACAATAGGACTAAAGATGAAGTATATATTGTTCAAAGTTAATTTACCCCTCTTATTTTAAATTAACTTTTGAAAAATGTCACTTCACCTACCTGCATAGATTTTAACGGGCACACTGACTGGCATGCGCCCAGTTAAGTTGGTAACAACGGAGGGAAAGTAGTCTCACGTCTTAACGTTGAAGGAAAAAGTGTTAGGTAAATATCTGTGAATGATGATACGATTTAGTTTGCTTTCTGTTTTTTAATGCATACATACGTGTAAGAATGGGAAAAATTTGTAAAATATTCACTTAAACAATACGGCAGTGTTAATTTTACGTGTGGCAGAAGAGCACGTCATTATGATGTAAACCACATAGACCAGGAAGATGTTCATGCTGTTCTTATTATTATATGTCTTAATATCGTTGAGTGATGTCCAACTTACTTATTTGCATAATTAATTAACACCTGATTATGAGTTGCAGTAAGTAATAAATAGTAAAGGAGACTAGCGGACGAATTGTGATAAATTTGAGCCATTTTACAATGCAAAGAAACTTATGAAAACACAAATTAATCGGCTGTTACAAATTACTTTTATGAGTCTTATAATGCACACATATCATTTCTTATATTTCCACAGTGTTTAAAATTGTGTAAATACTGCTGCTGGACGATACGCAAGTGTTTATTAAAACCAAAATGATAATAGCGGCGGCAAATCCACGCACTTGTGTGCACCACAGTGGCTGCGAAATCGAATTTCAACAAACCAAATACTGGATTGCTATTGGCTACACGAATTCACGGACACGGAAGAGTTGGNCTGCGAAATCGAATTTCAACAAACCAAATACTGGATTGCTATTGGCTACACGAATTCACGGACACGGAAGAGTTGGGAGGTGCACATTTTTCTTACGTGTATCAGTACCTTGTGCGCATGCGTCTCGTTGTAGATTGAACACGGAGTGTGTTACGTGCTCCGCTTCCGTAATCCGTATGCGCATCCGTGTCATTGTGGAACGCGCCTACAGGCCCTTACACATTAGTAAACTTTAGCATTTCACTTTACGCTTGCTTTCCGACGTGTTGTTTCTTATGGAACTTAGCATAATAGAACTGTCAAAGTTCAAAATTTTGAAAATTTGTAACTTACAGTCAAAGTCACGCAGCCATTTTGCCGATAATCTGTCAGAGGTTATGTGGAATGAATTTTTGTTACTGTGGAGCGATTTTAATCTCGGTTGTATTAAACCAAGCTCGTCTAAAGTAAA